>APFE030237375.1:62129-90959 GCA_000404065.3 Pinus taeda
AAATAACAATAGAGGGATTCTATGGGGCACAGTAATAACAATATGGGGGCAATAGGGGCACAACAATATTAATAAGGGATATAACTACAACAGTAATGGGGTAATCACTAGTATTATAGGGACCCAACATTATGTATTATTATTGCTTGAAATATTAGAATCTTTCCACATCCCTAATTAAAATTAAAAGTGAATTCAAATTTGTTTTATTACTTATTGGGAGTTGTAAATGTGAGGTTTACACCAACATTTAAATTGTCAATTTGGGGTTCTAAGACTTAGAGACGTAGCACAATATATGCTAGAACATGACCTCAATGATTTGTAAAATCAAAATTCGAAAAGGAAATCATTTAGGAAAAGAAAGGAGCCATTCCAAAGTAAACACACTGCAAATTAACAGTCTATGCAGAAAATAAAGAATGAAAAGCTTCTTAAGGGACTACTGCTATACCAAAAAGCATGAAACAAATTTACTTTCAACTATTTTAAAATTTGTACTTAAGAAAATCATAAAATGCTTCTTTTGAATGATGCTAGAAATGAATCATATGTGCATGGTAGTATTCGACCAGAATTTAAATCATTGAGCGAGGATATCTTCAAGAGTATTGTTGGACACTTTACTTATGTTAATAAAATGTACTCAAACTAATCTTGATATTTAAATAAGTGTTGTTTTCTTGAAATTTTATGTAATGATTTAAATTTCTTGTAAGTGCCAAACAATATGAATAGGAAATCAAATGAAAACCTTATTTCTATTATACCACTTTTATCCCCATCTTGAATCCCATTGTTATCCCTGTCTTGAATCCCCACAGACTAGAAATATGTTTTGTTACAAAATAAACTGAGCAGGGTAGAATGAGAAACGAAAAGAAGCGCTTGCTAATTGTATTCTATTCTTAATTTAACTACTTCAACAAAGATGATTTCTAAATAAAAATGGCATTAAATTCATTAATCAAACTTGTGCAATTAAATATCAAAATGTAAAGGGAATTTGAAAAATGAAGTTGTAGAACAAACTTTAAATCACACCACACAATTCAAGAAATGAAACATAGTCAACTAAATCACACAAGAAGGAAATAAAATGCAGTAAAATAAATAAATCCTAAGAAATCTAGGAAATGAACTGGCTGATGGGCCCAACCACCCAGCTCGCTCGTTCTGCAGTAGCTAAATCAAAACACCATCTTCCGAAAATTCAAAAGAACTGGGAAATATAAATTAAGTGCAGAATCATATTGCTACTAAAATCCAATTACATAAATGCAAAAAAACTCAATGTTGGGCTCTAGTGGTCCCCTCCAGGGATGATTCCGCTAGGCTCAGATTCCTCTCATGGCGCAGTTGAAATTGATTCTAAAAAATGCAATGTATAGATTCAAATCTTGATCTAGAGTCCACAATTTTTCATCTACCCCCTATCCATGCGCAACACTTCCTTTTATGGCAGCAGTACTACTCCTAATTATCTTGATCTATGAATATAAATTTAGTATTATTGTTAATACAAATTAATTAAAATCAGAACAAGAAGATTTGTTTCCAATTTCGAGTTTGAGTTGGTGCAATCTCGGCTTCTGGAAGTATTTTGACCCCATTGTACTGCTGGCAAAGTCATATTAATGCACAATTGGATGAGCTTTGATCCATCTACCATATTTGTCACAACTCCTCTTATAACTACTGACCCTTTTAGCATTGATACAAAAATGGAAGAATATGGGTGATAATTCCTCTGCCCCTTCCAAAAGGTGGAGTTGAAGCAATATTCAGAGCCACAGGTGTAGTCTTAGCATTGATTGTTTCCCCTTGAAGACCATGATGTCCCGATGACTAACTTCCATATTTGGTAAAAGTTGATGTAAAGCACAGGTTCTTCCTACTGTAACCCTCGTCATCACTGGCGTAGACATATTATACTAATCAAAGTCGGCTTTGGCTTTGGAATCCACGAGAGATGGAATCGATCAATAGACATGCTGCTAGTGTCGACTTGTAGTGGCTTCTTCCTGTGGCTTTCGAGCCATGTTTCATGGTGGTATGATCTCAGTAACAGAACAAGTTTCTTTGAATTCGGTTCATGGAGATATGCCGCTTCAGAATTCTCTCAATAAAAAAAAACATTGATCCAATGCCTACGTTACATAGCAGCGCTGAGCCAATGCCTGTGTTGCTTCCTATTGTTGCAGAAAAGTCAACTATTGGCTTGGGAGTTAAACTAATGATTGAGCCCAAGCTCACGTAATCATGCAAGTATTGAATCTCAGTCAATACTACTCCATCTCAATCAGCGAGGACAAGTATGTTAACATCAGGCTCGTAGTCTCGATATGACATTTGTTGCCAAACCTTTTTTCCATGGCTTCAGAAGCTGCATGGGCTACCACAATTGAAAGGCATGTACGATTGTGTATTCGGGAAGTCCTAGCACTTGCACATGTTATTGGGAAACATTATCACTGATTTGGGAGATAAGTGTGTGGCTAGGTGTGCCATAAACATATTTTGCAGCTTCTCAAGATGAAGTAGTACTTATTCTGCTAACTTTATCTCTAGTAAGCACAGAACTTGATGAAAATTGATACCACAACACCTGCCTTATTAATGACCTGCTGAACTCTTTTAGATGAATCTGTACTCAAATGTGTTTCAGGAAGCATCCCTGCACTGCTAGTACAAAAATTGCTAGTACATGAACTATTTACCTGCCACCAAGAAGGCATATTATTATTGACATAATTAAACAAAACACTCTTCAAATTAACTAAATAAGAAGAATTCTTAATTCAACAACTTTTTCCTTTGAATGCCTCTAGCTAACAACATAATAGAATAGAAAGGATAATAATGATTAAAAGCACTAGACACAAGCATAGAATTATTCAATAAAAATCGTAAAAATATGGACAAAAGGGCAGCTCAGCATCCCACCCAACGCTAATCTTCTTGCACGTCCTCATGCAAGCCAACCCATTAAATTATAAAATCATGAAATAAGGAAGGGGAAATGTTTAAATATCAAACTACATTTCCTGATAAGAGTTTTAGCAAAATTTTAGCAAGTAAAGATGAAGATGTTTGGTATTTTAAAGAATGCATTAGCCTGCAACATAATTATTACAATGCCAGCTGAAACCATGTTACATCTCTAATGAAAGT
Organism: Pinus taeda; assembly: GCA_000404065.3. Taxonomy (NCBI): domain Eukaryota; kingdom Viridiplantae; phylum Streptophyta; class Pinopsida; order Pinales; family Pinaceae; genus Pinus; species Pinus taeda. Next base: position 65,304 of record APFE030237375.1, read on the forward strand.
ATCGATTGCAAGAATGTAACAAGATCAGGTACATAAAGTAGAAATTATGGAGAAAATATTATTGTACATGCATGTTGTCTTTCTCCAAATGAATTCCCTATTTTCTTTCTGCCCAGAGTCTTATGATAAAAATCAAGTTTTTTCTAAAAAGGTGCAATTTCAAGAATACTACCACAAGTGCTTTACAAATCGTAGAGACTGCGAGGTTTGAGGATGAAGAGCTAGGGTTTCAAGCTTTTACAAGTGTTGAACTCCATGGAGGGGCACAAAGCCGGGAGCTCCACTCCCTCCTACAAGCAGGTCGTGGCTAGCCAAGGTAAGAAACCAATAGAAACTGCCAGATGTCCTTTAGGAGAAGGGAAAAGGAACATGGAAGAGGAACACGATTTAACCAAAACAAGGGAGGAAAATAAAACAAAAGAAAAAGAGGAAGAAGACAAAAAAGAGGGAGCAGAAAACAAAGCGCAAAAGGGGCCATGTAAACCTAAGGCTGAGGTTACATCGAGAGTAGTTTTAAATGATCCTACTCTGCAGGCACATAGGGACCACATGTGGACCTATGCTATCATTTGTAAATTCATGGGATTATGGCCCATTGAAAAGGCACTACAAACATCGATTAAATACCACTGGAAACAAAAGGAAGCATAGATCTACATCTTGGGTCAAAGGGTTTCTTCACTGTGGTCTTTACAAATATTGAGGGCAAAGATAAGGTGTTTGAAGGAGGGCCCTACTTCTATGCAGCAACAAGCCTCTACATGTGGTTGTGAATGATGAATTTTGTCTCGAAGCAAGAGACTTTCACTTCGGTCCCCATCTGGGTAAGACTCTACTCCCTACCTCTTGATTACTGGAAAATGGAATCGTTATCTACCATAGGAAAGAAATTAGGTTGTTTTGTCAAAGCTTTTGAGGCCACCAGAAGGGGAAAATATACTTCCTTTGTACGAATATGTGTGGAGATGGATCTCTCTGGAGCTCTACCGGATGAGGTCACCTTGGAAGATTTTGATGAAGAATGGGTGAAAACAGTAGATTATGAACATATTCCTTTCAGTTGTCGCAAGTACCATGAGCATGGGAACCTATTTAGAGACTGCCCTCTTAGTAAAATAGAGAACAAAAGTAAAGCTTCCACAGTGAAAGACACTGAAAACTTTCACAAAGTGGGATATAGAGGAAAAGGGGGCAAAAGGGGGCCAAAGAAACATCAAACAGAAGGGCAACATGCCAATCTGAATAGGTTCCAAGTACTCAAAGAAGAGGAAGAGATAACATAGGTAGATCAGATAATGGAAGGAAGCCCAGGGGAGAAGGAGAAAGAAGAAAATAGTGAACAAACACAAGATATTAATAAATAGAAAGAGACTATGCTGAGCGATGGAGAACTGGAAATGGACCAAGAAATGACCCAGAGTGAGAAGTAAATGGAGGATCATGAACTACAAGAGATTCTTGATAGAGAACACCTAGATCTGGAAGGGTTCTTGAAATAGGGGACCATGGGAGGGGTAGAATCACTACCTCAAGAAGGGTTCAACAGAGTACATCAGCTTTTCCTATGGAAAACTTAGGCTAAAGGGTTGGAAAGGAAAAGAAACAATGAAAGGCAGGGCAACAAAGGTGTGAAAACTATGAAAACCACACCAGGATTAGCTCCTAGAAACCCAGGAAAGAAAAGAGGCAGAAAAAAGCAGAATGATTTATTGATGGAATGTGGAAAGCTAATGATAGATTCAAGTAAGATGAAAGACCTAACCAGCTACTCCTTTACAGATCTTTCATAATGAAGTTCACATCTTGGAATATCAGAGGTCTAGGTAGTAGAAGAAAAAAAATAATACTTAGCAATAGAATGAAACAAGAAGCTCTGGATATGATCTTTATCCAGGAAACTAAATGTTCCATTCAAAAAATAAAAGAACTTCACAGAAAATGGCTCAATAAATTTGAGTTTCTAGAAGTCAAAGAAGATAATACAGCAGGAGGCATAATCACTCTTTGGAACCCCCAAAAGATTGGGATAATAGAATCTGAGGCATCTAGGAATTATTTATCAATGGTTATTCAGCTTGTGGGAGATAGGGAGACTTATCTGGTTACGAATTTTTATGGTCCCCAAATACTGGATGATAAAATCAGGTTTCTAGATTCTCTTGTGGAGCTAAGAGATAGACATGCAGGAGTACCATGGATCATGGGTGGGGACTTCAACATGATCAAACCACTTTCAGAGAAAAAAGGGGGAACCAGAACTTTAAGCAAATACTCTATAGCATTTCAAACTTTTATAGATAATATGAAGCTTTTTAACATAGATATGAGTAATGGCCTCTTTACATGGAACAATAAAAGTGGAGGAGAGTCTCAAGTAGCCTCAAAGTTAGAGAGATTCATAATCTCAGAGGACCTTATGCTCACCAACAAGGAAATGATATTGAGAATTCTCCCCTTTGGAGGCTCAGACCATCCTTTGAGGTTCAGGGCATTGGTACCCCCAAGAACAAGCCTTTTAGATTTGAGAATATCTGGCTCACCCACCCAGATTTTATCAGCAACATTGCAAAATGGTGGATATAATATCTACATATTCAGGGTACAATAATGTTTCTGCTACACAAAAGACTAAATCACATCAATCTCATACTCAAAGACTCGAACAAGAATGAATTTGGCAATATTTTTGAAGCGAAAAAAGTTGTTGAAGGAAAAATGCAGGAACTCAATCACGCCCTTAGCATGGATGGATTTGATAGAGTTAGAAATGATCGAGTCACCAAACATCATCAAGACTGGGAGAACTTATGTAAACAAGAGGAAATATGTTGGAGATAAAAATCTAGAGTTCAATGGCTAAAAGAAGGGGAGCGAAACACTAGATTTTTCCACAGATCCACGATGGCGAACATATCTCATAATAGGATCTCTTCGATCAAGGATGAGGGAGGTCATCTATGTAATTCCCATGAAGATATAGAAACTGTGTTAGTGTAGCACTTTCGAGGTATAGCAAAGGAAACCATTTCAGATAGAGATCATTTTATCAGGGACTTAACAAGGCATATACCTAGGCTAGTAACAAGAGAGGATAATTTCAATCTTAATAGGCTAGTGACTGAAGAGGAGGTTAGTGAGGTCATCAAAGAAATTCAGAATGGTAAAGTGCCAGGCCCTGATGTTTTCAATGTGGATTTCTTTAAATCTTGCTGGAACATTGTTAAACAAGATATTCTGAATGTAGTGGAGAATTCCAGGATGAATATAACCATTTTGAAGGCACTCAATACTTCCTTCATCTCCTTGATCCCAAAACACGACAATGCTCAGACTCCAGACAGGTTTAGACCCATAGCTTTGTGCAATGTGGTGTACAAGACAATATCCAAAGTTGTTACCAATAGAATCAAACCCCTTCTTCCTACTCTAGTTTCTGTGGAGCAATCAGGTTATGTGGAGGGCAAACAAATTCTCAATAACATCATTCAAGCACATGAGGTGGTGCATTCATTGTTAAGAAATAGGAAGGTCGGAATGATTATGCAATTGGACCTAGCCAAAGCTTATGATAAGTTGAATTGGACCTATACCAGGAAGGTCCTTCTAGCCTTTGGATTTGATCATAACTAGGTAAGATGGGTTATAGCCCTGGTAACTTCTTCTAGCTTTTCAATTCTGGTTAATGGTTCTCCTTCCAATACTTTTACTCCTTCAAGAGGCCTCAGGTAGGGAGATCCGCTCTCTCCCTTTCTCTTTATCCTTATGATGGAAGGACTTGGTCGGTCTATCAAGCATGCGAAAGATGTTGGTAACATCAAGGGTCTGCAACTTTCAGAGCTCGGACAGGCTTTGACCCATCAATAATTTGTTCATGATATTATGCTACAAGGAATCCCCACGGTCAAAGAAGCACTAACTTATAAACAAATCCTGTGTGACTTTTCCATGGCTATAGGTATGGAAGTAAATCTCTCCAAATATAAGATTTTTTTCTTTAATACTAATATTTCTATTTAGAGAAATATCTCTAGAATTATGGGCTTTTAAAGGATGTCCTTCCTTCCAAATACTTGGGAGTTCCTTTAACTGATAAACCTTCGCACAAGAGTATTTGGGAGCCGGTGATTAATATGATGTAGGATAAAATCAGGAAATCAACTATTAGATCTTGAAACTTGGGAGGTCGGTTGATGCTTACAAAAGCTATACTTCAATCAATCCCTGTCTTCATGTTTTTAGCCCTTCTAGCTCCAAAAGAAGTTTTGCAGCAATTTAGAACCATTCAAAGAGATTTTCTTTCAGGTAAGGGGGAGGAGAGAAAGAAATGGGCCTTGGTAGCCTGGGATAAGATTTGCAAACCTAAAAACCATGGGGGTCTTGGATTGGATGATCCGGAAGTACTAAGCAAAGTTTTAGTGGCAAAATTATGATGCCATTGGGTAAAAGATCCAAAGGCTCAGTGAGCTAGTATTTGGAAAGAAAAATACGCCAGCACTTGGCAAGATAATGATCACATAAGGAATACTGGCATCATAAAAGGCTCCTACATCTGGAATAAGGCCTGGGAGAATAGAGGCTTAGTACAACAAAATAGATTTTGGGAAATCGGAGAGGGAGATCTTGTTTTGTTTTGGGAGGATAAATGTCAACAAGAACCTACACTATTAAGAGAGGACTCTCTGGACCTCAAGAAAGAAACTGATACTAAAGGGTTACTTAGGGCTAAAGATTTTTGGGATCAAACCAATAGTGAAGGAAAATGGAGAACCTAGAAGAATATAGACTACAGGGATGATAGCCCCTTGAAAGCTAAAGCTAAGGCACTTCTGACAATGTTGGACCAAAGGAAAATTTTAGTTTCAAAGAGGCATGACCAACTTAGATGGGGCAACAATAATGAAGGTACCTTGAATCTTAAGCAGGCAAAGCACATAATCCTTGAGCTGGACTCCAATGTACAGGACAAGGTTTGGCAGAACCTCTGGAGGCATCAAGAATGGATGAAAATCAAACTCTTCATGTGGCTGGTAATCATAAGAAAATTTTGACTTGGGAAAACATTCAGAAGAGGGGTGTTCTGGGACCTTCTAGATGCTAGCTCTATGAATCCCAAGAGGAAACAATGGAGCACCTTCTTCATAACTGCATTTTCACCTCCAGGTTGTGGCATACTTTTGCCACAATTTTCCAACAGACAGGGACAAAGGAAGCATTATCAATACCCTAAATAACGGGAGACGAAAATTCTCTGATTATGAATTTATTCGCTCATCTTGGGCTTTAACTCCAAGCTTCATAATATGGAATGTCTGGAAAGATAGGAACAACAAAATATTAAAAAATGAAAAAATATCCTCCCAACACATTATTGAGCAGATCTTAAGATAGTTTAAGGAGATGGTAGGTACTTTAGTGCGAACTTCCCCAAAGAATCCACCTTCAAAAGCTGAAATGCAGATGCTTCTTCAATTGGGTATGCAGGGGCTTATACCATAGGGCATGGATATGAAGGTAATGAAAATGATTGCATCCTTTTTATTTTCCATTGCCGTTTGGGAAGAGCTACTAACAATATGGTAGAATTAATGGCACTTGAGCAATGTTTAGAATTCCCGAAGCAGGATAATCTCCAGAATATAATAATTGAATTTGATTCTGAGTTAATCATTAACTCAATCAAGAGAATCTGCTGTGGCATAGAGCTGGAAAAAGTCTCAAAACACTAGAGCCTACTTCAGGTCTTTCAAAGGATTCAGTTTCACCTCATGTGCTTAGGTACCGTGAGTTTTACTCATGTGCGAAGGATGGAAAATAAATTGGCGAATATTATGTCCAATCAAGGGGTGCTCTGCATCAAAAGTACGGTCAAGTTGAGTTGGCAAGAGATGCCATAGAATATATTAAGGGAGCATTGTCTCAATCAGGTGAATGAGGATAGAATGATGTTTCAAAATAGAGCCACAGAGATGGGGTCTAGTTTATTTGGATTCATTATGAAGTGTTCTTTCAGAAGTGAGGTCATATTTGGGATGTAGGTCTTTGTCTGCCTCCTCAACCCAGGTAAGTGCAAACCCAAAAGTCTAAGGTGGAAGTTGCTCGGTAGATGATGTTTCTTGGTTCGACAGCTGGACGGATGGATTTTCATCTTCCTTTGGTTCATTCGCCCGAGCAGATGGGATGGTGCGAGGGGTCGGAGTCTAGGCTTTCTCGATAGACTCAAAACCCCCACATTACTTTTTGTGGTGGAAATACCGCTCTCGAGGTGGTTTCTAGTTTTCACATTCCCTTCAAGCCAGAAGTAGTGTTTCGCAGTTGGGAGTGATTCCACTCACCAAGCAACACATGGCAAAGAGAGGGGAGAGAATACCTCCCTCATAGCGTGGTAATTCTCGGTTCTTTTGGCTTGTGTAATATGATCCTCAGTCGTAGGATCAAGCGAGGTGAATCCATGATCAAGAATAAGCGTGCATGATGGTGGGTCCAGGTCGTTTATCACGCGGTAATTCTCTGTGCTTTTAGGTCATGCGATATTATCCTCCACCATTGGATCTGGTGAGGAGAATCGACGGTCAAGGAAAAGTATGCTGGTTGGTGGGTTAGGGTATATTTTTTGTGCGTGTTGGTGGGTCTGCGTCTTTTGACCTTTCATGAAATGTTTATTTTAAGATTTGAGTTACTACGAGTCTGTTGTTTGGGTCTTTAGGACCTAGTTGGTGAAGCTTTTACCCCGGGCTAAAAGGTTTGACTTGCGGTTGGTTGTATTTTATGTAATTTTACCCTTTGAACAATTTGAATAGAAGGCACGACTCTTACATTAGCAAAAAAAAAAAAGAATACTACCACAAGTTTCTGTACCTACTATAGTAATCTTGTACCTAGACTATGTAGCACATATTTAGAGGCAACCACAATCAATACACATGGTTGCCGATCAACTCCTTGTGAGTAGTCATCAATGAGTAATTCATCACTCTAATTTTTTTTTTTTGTAAGCTAAGGAAATTCTATTATCTACAGAAAACTGAAAAATACATGCTAAGGAACCTCAATCTGCCCATATGGGAAACTGGATCTGTTGGTTCCTCTTCATCAAGCATTCGGTACTATTTTTCTTTTTTCATACTGTCAGAAAAAACTTACAAGACATTAAACCTTCCTTATCAGATTGTTTTCAGAGACTGTTATTTCTAAGATCTACTCAAAGACCTATCTTCACTACTGATTGTTGTACCATGTGGTCAAATTCCCTAAACAGATCTGAAGCAACAAAAATAAAAAAAAATAGAGTTAACTAGCCTCTCAAGTCTCCCCGCTTCCCTTTTTGGTTTCGTTATTGTACTTGGATTTTACCAATTCCTTCAGCATCTCATGTATCTCCTTGATCTGCTCATTCTGTTGACGTATTATAACTTCGACATTAGCCATTTCCTTTCTTGCTACCATCAAATCCTGGGCCATCTCCACCATTTCTGTAGCGACCTGTTCCATTGCCTTGGCCAAAAGGTGCTTCAGGACCCAGTGAGTGTGGAGAGCTCGACGGTATAGGGTTAGTCTGCCTCTAGGATTGCCTGGATCTGGCATCTGAGATTTCCACTCATCCGTCTCAGGGTCTGACGGTTCTTCCAGGACCTTGTTTTCCATGACATCTATGATTTTTCGAATGTCTTCATTTGTTTCTTTATTGTAAGCCTACTCTACCTCATGAACCATCCTACAGATAGATTTCCTCCCCCTTTTCTGTTTTTCCCGTGGCTGATTTCCCTCCTCTCCATTGTTTTCTTGCCGAGGTCGGTCCTTACCTCTTCGTCCGTGTCCTCTCCTTCTTCTGCCTATTCTGCCTTGTTTAACATTTTTACTACTCTGTCCTATTTCAGAAGTCCCCCTCAGGAAACCCTCATCCTGGTTATTCTCCATGTCTTCTGAGCTTTCGACCTCAATTTTGATTATGCTCCGATCAAATTATTTGTTTTTGTAATCTTTCCACTCTGATTGAACTTCTTTATCCCAGCTCACTGCCATCTTGACTCACTTAAGTCGTTGGTTTTGATTCCTCTACCAGGTCTCTCCTTTCCTTGCCACCTTCTTCAACGCCTTGTTGTCTGTCATCCTTCTCTTGTTCCGCCTTATAGTTTTATCGCCCCCTTTCTGTTTATGATGGATTTGTTCTCCACTTCCTTTCTCCCTTATTACTTGCATGATACTCTCTGCAGTGTTTCTCGAGTTTTGATTTGAATTCCATACCTGTTGCTCTGCATTATCATTAATTATTGTGGTCAGGGAAGTGTGTCTATCGTCCTTCTGTCCTATCTTTGCTGCCGAATGCTCCTGCCTTGTCATCCCGCTCCGGAGCTCCACGGTTTTTTGATTGCAATTATATTGTTTCATGGGAATCATTTTCTATGAGTTGTCTTAAACTTTCCCATCTTGTCATCACCATTTGGTTTGTCCAACTATCATCCACTTTCCCTACTAATTCCTTGCTTCCCCAATTGGCCAAGAAATCCGCAGGTTTATTCCCTTCTCTCTTAACGTGAGAGGTGGTTTTGTATTCTATACCTTTCAGTGTTTCTTCAATTTCTTGTACTAGGCTCGCCGTTCTCCAGCTTTTGGCTACCAGCTCCCATTGTTTCCCTTGTATTAGTTTTTTAATGGTGCTTATAACTAGGGCTGAGTCGCCTTCGATCTCTACCTTTCTATATCCATTTCTTATCACAGTTTTGAGGCCCTGATAAGCCGCCATGAATTCCGCTTCATTATTACTCATAGTTCCTCCATGTTCTGCATAAATCCATTCTATATTTCCTTGAATGTCTCTAAAAATTCCTCCGTATCCTGTTGGACCTGGATTCCCTTTTCCCGCTCTGTCGAAGTTGAGCTTGATAAACCCTTACTGGGGCCTTCGGAAGACCGCATGACTTTGGATAATAATAGGTTGTTGTTGCTTTGTTTTTTGTTGAAAGACCATCCCTTGTTCGAAGTTCAACCTTATTAGTATTTACGTTTCTTCTTCAGAGGTTCTCCAATCTTCCTCTATCCATACTTCTTCAAGAATTGATTCTCTGATTTGTCTCTGGGTCCTTTGCCAAACTTCTTCCGGATTTGATATTTTCTTTTGGAAAATTCTTCCATTTCTTTCCTTCCAAATATTCCACACATTGAATCCTACCACCATGTTCCAGGCTCTTCTTACCACCGAGCTTTTAAATTTTCCTTCTCCCCAATTACACAGAGTTTGTATGATATCTTGTGGATTTCGTTTGATTGTTGAAAAGAGATCTCTAGTCTTATCCCATTCGTGTTGAGCTACTCTACAACCATTTAGTAAATGTTCCTGGTCTTCTCCATCTTGGTTGTAGAGACAACATCTTGATGGGCTTGAGAATCCTCTTTTTTGGATTCGGTCCCAGATTAGTATACGTTTCCTTCCTACCAACCACATGAACATCTTTATCTTTGGCCACCATTTATTTTTCCAGAGTTTTCTCCATTTCTGCTCCTCTTCCCTCTGATATTGCTGGACTTTTATATTATATGCTTCCTTAATAGTGAAAGTTCCTTTAGTTTCTTTTCCCCATCTCAGGATATCATTACCTCCTCTGTTTTTTATTTTCCTAGATTCTAATTCCTTACTAAACAAGATTTTTTGTTCCTCCGTTGCATTCCTGTTCCAATCTTCTATTGTTTTCCATTCTCTCCATTCTTCATTTTCTCTTCCTTCTGTCCAATAATATTTGACCAATATGAGTCCTTTGTCTATCCCTATTCTGTAAATATCCTGCATTCCTTGTAGATTCACCATTTTCTCCCTTTGTTGCCATCCTTCTTCCCAAAATCTTGCTGTCTGGCCCCCTCTGATTTCCCAAAATATATTTCCATCTACTATTTCTCTGTTTTGAGTGGCCAGATCCCATATTTCTGATCCTCTTGGTATTTCTTGTTTCCTTAATATTTCTTCAGGTGTTGATGGCATATTATATTTTGTTGTCCATATTTCTTTCCAAAAGTCCTTTCCTCCTTGCATCCATCTCCATCTTAGTTTTGCTGCTAGAACTTGATTTAGTACAAACGGGTCCCTTAGACCTAATCCGCCTTTTTCTTTTGGATTAGTTAGGCTATCCCAGGAGCAAAGTGCCCATTTCTTTTGTTGCTTAGGCCCTCCCCATAGGAATTTTCTACAAATCTCTATCAACTTGTTGCATATCCTTTTTGGTGCTGCCATTACTGATAGTGGATATATTGGGATTGCCTGTATGGTAGATTTGAGCAGTACAACTCTTGCAGCAAGATTCAGGGAGCAAAAAGACCAATTTTCTAGTCTTTTCATGATATTTTCTATTATGGATCTCTAGTTTCCTATTCTTAGGGATGATGAGTCCAGCATGGTTCCTAAATAGTTTGTTGGGAGCTCCCCTTTTCTATAACCCAAGGTCCTAGTTAAGTGATTTTTGATGGGTTCCACTGTATTAAAAAAGAACGTTCTTAATTTTTCCTTATTTATCTCCATACATGAACCTTTCATAAACACCTCTAAAATTATCCTTATCCGCCTCACCTCTGTCAGAGATACTTTACAGTATATCATGATGTCATCCACGAACTATTGGTGAGTGACTATAGTGTGCTTGCCCCATAACCTCAGACCTTGGATTTTTATTTCTCTTAATTCTTTTGAAATATCTGCCTAATCCTTCTGCTACTATTATGAAGAGAAAGGGGGATAAGGGATCACCCTGTCGAAGGCTTCTTGAAGCATTGAAAGTAGCAGATGGGGCTCCATTTAGTAAGATGGAAAAGTTTGGTGTGGAGATCATACTTAAGACCCATTTCACCCATCTATCACAAAATCCAAAGGCTTGAAGGATGGCTTCTAATATTTCCAATTTAATCTATCATAGGCTTTTGACAGATCTAATTTAATCAGCATTCCTTTTTTCCTTTTTCACTTTGAAGGTATGGATTACTTCCTGGGCCACAACTAATCCATCCAAAATCTGTCTTCCTTCTACGAACCCAATTTGTTCTGGGGATATTATATTTGGGAGGATGTATTTCAGCCTCTGGGCCATCACTGATGCCACTATCTTGTAAATAACATTACATAAAGCTATAGGATGGAACCCTTCAGCTTGATCCGAGTGGGTAGTTTTAGGAATGAGAGTTAACAAAGTAGAGTTTATACCTGGCCATATTCTTTGATGAATTCGAGCTTCCTCCACCACTTCTAGGACTTCTTCAGCAAGAAAGTGCCATCCTGCTTGGTAGAATTCTACCGTATACCCATCTGGCCCAGGGGCTTTGTTCCTTTTCATATTCCTCACTGTTTCCTCCACTTCTTCCATAGTAATTTTCCTCTATGCGAAATTATGTTCTCTAGTTACCAGTTTAGGGATCTCCTTGCTTATCTTCGTTATAGCTTCTGTTCTGTTTTCCTGAGTTTCATTTAGAATATTTTTGAAATGATTAACCAGTACTTTTTCTATTTCATCATGCTTGAGGATGCGCTGACCTTCTTGGTTCTTAATGGAGAAAATTTTGTTTCTTTGTCTATGTTGTATCATTGCTTTATGGAAGAACTTAGTATTCCTTTCTCCTTCTCTAAGCCACTGAACTCTTGACTTCTGTCTCCATAAGATCTCTTCTTGTTTCCTTCTCTCTTCTAGTTGATTTATTATAATTCCTTCTTCCTTTATTCTATCCTCTTGTAAGCCTTCTAATATATCCATCTGTTGCAACTCATTTATTCTTTGCTCTAGGCTCTGTTTCTCCTTCAGTATATTTCCAATTTCTTCTTTATTCTACTTTTTTATTTTGCCCCTCAGCTCTTTTAATTTGAGTTGGAAGGTATGCATTTTGTTTTTCCCTTTTTGTTCGCTCTTCTTCCACCATTCTTCAAGTTTCTCTATCAGCCCCTCATTTCTAAGCCAAAATGCTTCAATTAAATGGTCTGTTATTAGGTCTTTGTTTGAGATTTATTTCCATCTTAATCGGCCAGTGATCAGATCTTGCAACCGGTAGAATTATGGCTTCTATGAATACATCCTTCATCATGATTTGTTCAGAAATTAAGAATCTGTCAAGTCGTGATGCAATTTGGTTAGCTCCCCCTCTTCAGTTGTTCCAAGTATGATTTCCATTTATAGTTTGAATATCAACCAGTCCCTGCTCCCTTATCATATCTCCAAACTGTTCCATAGCTGTATCCATTCTTCTTAGACCTCCTCTTTTCTCCTCTAAGATTTTAATCAGATTGAAATCCCCTCCTAATATCCACGGTTTATCAGGGATTAGAGTCCTCATTGCTTTTAGATTTTGCAGAAAGTTTTCCTGTTCTCTTTGGGTATGCGGGTCCATAAACACCGTTATAATAACCTCCTCTGCTGTTCCTATAATCTTTGCAGTTCCTGTTAGGATTATTGGGAAACTTATCCAATTGTCTATTTGTATTTCTTCTGGGTTCCAAATTATTACCAAACCTCCCGCACTCCTAATCGCATCCTATCCCATCATTTCATATCTATTCATGTTTCTATTCAAGATATCTCTCATTTTCTCTGTACTTATTTTTGTTTCTTGTACTATCATTATGCTAGGCTTATCTTTTTTCAGTCTATCATTTAAATACCTCTGCTTGCCTCTACTGTTGAGGCCTCTTATGTTCCAGCTTGTGATGATCATCTCAATACTTTTGGGGGGGTTTGAAATACCTCTAAGAGAGGTATAACTCTTCCTGAATTCACCAACATTTCACCTACTTCTTGAATTGTTTCACTCAGTGTTCTTCTACCTCTTTTTCTACCTCCTTTGCCAGTACTGCTCATTCCTAGATTTTGGGTTTCCTGCATCTCCATTTTCCCAACTCTTCCGTCTTCAGTTATTCCTTTTTTCTCTTTGTATCTTTGAAAAGCTTCTTTGTACATCTGCTTCTGTTCCTCTGGAATAAATCTTTCATCGAGCGTCTCCCATTATTGCAAAATCTTCCTCATTACTTGTTCTTATTCCTCACCTTTTGTTTTCTATGGATCTATTTCCATTCTTCGTTGATCCTCTTGGTTTTCTATTGATTCCTCTGTACCTTCTTGACCTTTATCTACTTGATCTACCCCTTTATCTGCATTCTCCTTTATGACCTCCATTCCTTCTGTTTCCTCATCTTCTTTCTCTTTTTTTTCCACTTCTTCTTCCTGTAAGACTTGGAATTTGTTTTGGGATTCTATAGTATTGATTCCTTTTTGTTTGTCCGGCTGTGTCTTGTTGTTCCCTCCTTTTTTCTTTCTCTGCACTTCTCTGAAGTTCTCATCCTCTTGTCCTGCTTCCTTCGCCGTGTTTCTCCTCTCATTATCTGCTTCCTTTTCCTTTTTTGATAACGTGATAGGGCATTCTCAGTATAGGTGTCCATACTCATGGCATCTTCTGCAGAAAAAGGGATACACTCATAATCAATTGGTTGGTGCCAGATCTCGCCATGGTATTCCAACTCTATTGTGTCTGGAAGTGGCTCTGTTATATTCATATACACACAGATTCTTGTGTATGTTGTATATATTCCCCTCTTTGTCAATTCTGCCACTTTCACAAAAGATCCTACTACGTTCCCTATACCCGCAAGGATTTTTGGGTCCCAGAATTCTATTGGTAAACCAAAGAGTCTGATCCATATTGGAACTGCTAGCATTCTTTCCTTTTCTGGGTTGTAACATTCTAACCAATGTCTCATAAATAATCCAGCATTGTTCATGAAGTAAGGTCCTCCCTCAAAGATCCTTTCCTTGTCTTCTAGATTGGAGAATATTACTGTAAAAAAGCCCTTCGCCCCCAGCTTTATTTCCACATGTCCCTTTGGTTTCCACCTTTGTTGGATCCATCTGGGAAGGTCTCTCTCTGCTGGCCAGAATCCTACAAATTTACAGATCAAAGCATATTCCTTCATATAACTTCTATATTCCTCTAATCTGTTATTAGGTATTGCGAACTTGGGTTTGTTCGTTGCCCTCGACAGACATTTGCTTGTTAATCCCGTTTTCCTTTTCGATCCTGTTGCTGAAGTCTCTCCTTCGCTTGTTTTGTCTCCTTCCTTCTGTCGTTCCTTCCGTGCTTCCCCTGTTATCACTGCTTTGTAGGAGGGGATCTCTCCCCTCCCCTGCGTCGTTTCCATTGCTTTCCTTCAGTTCTTGAACTTCTTTTTACCCCCCTGACTTCTGGTTTTTAGACTTTTCCTAATCTAGATTCTGTACTCTGATCCTCTTGCCCGCGTTCTGCCCTTGTCCGTTGCTCCAGCATTAGGCACCCCCTCTATCCTTCCTTCGACGAAACCCTAGACTGCAAAACCCTCATGTCCGCCCCTCCTGACCACACACTTTTCCATTGTTATTGTAATTCATCACTCTAATTACCATGAGAATTAAAGTGAGTTATGATACTAGAAAAGTGAAATAAAAATTGAGAATTATGACACTTTCCTAGACCAATCAACAACCTCTTTATTGAATATTCTAATTTTCGTTGTCATTTGGATGCAAAAGTAAATTTCTCCTTAATTAGTACAAATAATTACCTTGACTAAGGGTACCACATCATTAAAGATTCATGTTTTTGAAAATAGAACTCAAAGCATCATGTTCAAATTGTCATAAAACCATTGTCCAAGAATTAAAATGATGAGCTTCAGGGAAAGAGAAGGATAACCAAGTAAATATTAGTAAGGAATTAACTTTAATACCACAGACATGGCCCTGCTTCCCAAATGTGTCTATAACCTCGGCAGGGATGTCTTTTAACCCAACGAAATGCTTGTGTCCCACTTACTAGATATAGATTTAGAGTTAGATTATTTGACTTTTAGCTAAAGGTGACTATCCTGGCTTGGTAACCAGTTGATGGTAGTGCCACTCACAAGAAGTATCATGGATGAATAAGCTGGCTCATGATGAGACCTCATGCCTTCTAGCTTTCTAGCTGAAATCTATTACTCTGTCTTGGTGACCAGCAACAGCAATGTCATGCATGTTAGGTCTCATGATCATGGTAGGTTGACTCATCACAGGACCTCATATCCTCCCCTAAATATTTTGTAAACTATGATTATGATTAACCTTAAATGCTACTTAATAAGTGGCGATACAGATCTACTCCTTACGAGTACGTGATGGCGTGAAAAGTTTTTAATGACTAATCATTATTGGCTAGTTCCTCTACCCTAATGACTTATTAAAGATATACCAAATAATGACTAGAATATTCTTTGAGTTAATAATGCTAGTGTTCTCATGAACAACTCATTATGATCTTTTACAAGAGTGGTCCACCATAGGGGGCTCTCCAATAATACCTTCTAAGGGAAACTGAAAAATATATATCTTAGATGACAAATCATTAGAGTGATTAATCATGGTTACTTTTGCAAAATCATGAGGTATTAGGTGAATCATACTCAACAATATTTTTCATAGATGTGTGTGTTAACAACTAATATGGATCAAAATCAATTTCAGTGGGAATGCTTTGAAAGACAAAACCCTAATAATGTTATTATAACAACTTTGTTAATTTATTCTTCTACCCTACTCTACCCTAAGAAGAAAAAGACATAATTTTAAGTATCGGAGTACTTCCAATGCATCCATGTGTGCAACAAGAGGATAATCCTACTCATGTTCAAATTTTAAAAGTATATACGATAAAATATCAAAACATGAGGTACCAACTACACTAATTGATGTGAGGCTACAAATTGTCGAATGATAAAGGAGGAAGGGATACTGACATTCATTTGGAACTAGGACTATATGAGATCCACATACTCTTGGTTACTTTATTCATCAGCAACATCCAAAAGCATCATGCAAATCCTCCACATTTCCTTGTTTATCCTCTAAAGTGCAGGCCAGATCAGATAAATTTTCTGCTTCTAATGGCTTCCCCTCATCATGCATGATCTACAGCTTCTTGATTTCCTTAGGAAGATCTTCTGGGTCTTCATGAATCTTCTCTTCCAGAGGATAGACCTTTCTCTAATTGATGCCAAAATGTGATATTTTTGTGAAGAAAAAACCCCAGCTTCTGCTAGAATTTGAGAGTATTCTTGGAATAACGTCACACTTCTTGACATTTTATTGGTAGCTGGAAAGTCCTGTTAGCGCCAAACTTGAAATATTCGTTTACTCGGACAACGAAAATTAGCTGGAGAGTCCTGTGGCTCTTCACTCACGTCTTACCGTCATCTCCACCCTCTAGTTGCCCTCCAATGGTAAAAGTGGTAAAAAAATAAATCAATTAATCTCAATTGTAGTATAGAAAACAACCACAATTTACAGTAAAGAAAATCACTTATTTGCAGTAAAGAAAACCTGGCCTGTAAGATTTCTAGCAATACCGCCCAGTATGCTTCAGCAAGAAAGTGGAATCTCATTAATCTAAAAGTTCAATTGCGAAGAAAAAGCATAAATAATCATGAGGCCTTATCCTACAATGCCTCCCCAGAAACGGTGCCAAAATGTTGGGAGGTGTAAATGCGAGATTTACACCAACATTTAAATTGTCAATCTGGGGTCATAATACTTAGAGATGTGGCAAAATTTTTGCCAGAACATGATCTCTAGGATTTGTAAAATCAAAATTCGAAAATGAAATCATTCAGGAAAAGAAAGGAGACATTCCAAAGTAAACACACTACAAATTAACAATCTATGTAGAAAATAAAGAATGCAAAGCTTCTTAAGGGACTACTACTATACCGGAAAGCATAAAACAAATTTACTTTCAACTATTTTAAAATATGTACTTAATAAAATCATTAAATGCTTCTTTCAAATGATGCTAGAAAAGAATCATATATGCATGGTAGTATTCGAGCCAGAATTTAAATCATTGAGCAAGGATATCTTCAAGAGTGTTGTTGGACACTTTACTTATGTTAATAAAAT
The DNA here is from genome assembly GCA_000404065.3 of Pinus taeda. Lineage (NCBI taxonomy): Eukaryota > Viridiplantae > Streptophyta > Pinopsida > Pinales > Pinaceae > Pinus > Pinus taeda. The sequence continues at coordinate 82,223 of APFE030237375.1, forward strand.
GTACTCAAACTAATCTTGATATTTAAATAAGTGTTGTTTTCTTAAAATTCCATGTAATGATTTAAATTGCTTATAAGTGCCAAACAATATGAATATAAAATCAAATGAAAACCTTATTTCTCTTATACCATTTTTATCCCCGTCTTGAATCCCTGCAGACTAGAAATATGTTTTGTTATAAAATAAACTGAACAGGGTAGAATGAGAAATGTAAAGAAGTGCTTACTAATTGTATTCCATTCTTAATTTAACTACTTGAATAGAGATGAATTCTAAATAACAATGGCATTAAATTCATTAATAAAAAATGTACAATTAAATATCAAAACGTAAGGGGAATCTGAAAAAACGAAGTTGTAGAACAGAATTTAAATCACACCAGACAATTTAGGAAATGAAACACAGTAAAATAAATCACACAAGAAGGAAATAGAATGCAGTAAAATAAATAAATCCTAAGAAATCTAGGAAACAAACTGGCTGATGGGCCCAACCACCTAGCTCACTGGTTCTGCAGTGGTTAAACCAAAACACCTTCTTCAAAAAATTCAAAAGAACTAGGAAATATAAATTAAGCGCAGAATCATATTGCTACTAAAATCCAATTACATAAATGCCAAACAACTCAGTGCTGGGCTCCAAGGATCATTCCATTGGGCTCAAATTCCTCTCACAGCGTAGTTGAAATTGATTCTAAAAAATGCGATGTATAGGTTCAAATCTCAATTTGGAGTTCACAGTTTTCTGTGCCCCCCTCCGCCTCCCCCCTGCCCCCTTCAGTGAGTAATGATTCCTTTTATAGCAGTAGTGTTTCTCCTATTTAATTGGATCTATGAATGCAAATTTAGGATTTTTGTTAATGCAAATTAATTAAAATCAGAACAAGAAGATTTGTTTCCAATTTTGAGTTTGAGTTGGTGCAATCTCAGCTTTTGGAAGTAATTTGACCCTATCATATTTCTGGGTGAGGCATATCAACATACAACTGGACCAGCTCCAGTCCATCCACCATATTTGTCACAAATCCTCTTATAGATTTTGGGTTAAGTCTTAGGGTATCCACAGTAATAACCATATTTCTCAACGCTTCAAATCCCAACAGGGATCCATCATCAGGACAATTTTTGAATGATGATGGATACCTGTTTGGATTTGAAACATTGACAAATATGGTTATTCATGTGGATAATCTGAGACTTAACTCAAAAGAAATGAACCACAAATGCCTAAAATCCTCTTATAGCTGCTAAAGCTTTCAGCGTCGAGACAATAATGGAAGAATATGGGCGATAATTCCTCTGCCCCTTCTAGAAGGTAGAGGCAGAGAAATCTTTAGAGTCATAGGTTTAGTCTTACCATTGGTTGTTGCCCCCTGAAGACCATGACGTCCCGATGACCAACTTCCATACTCAGTAAAAGATGATGTAAAGCACAGGTGTTGCCTACTGTAACACTGGTCATCACCTATGTAGACATATCATACTGATCAAAGTCGGCTTTGGCTTTGGAACCCATGAGAGATGGAATCGATCAACATACATGCTGCTGGTGTTGACTTGTATTGGTTTCTTCCTGTGGTTGTCAAGCCATGTTTCATGGTGGTCTGATCTCAATTAAAAATAAGTTTCTTTGAATGCAGTTCATGGAGATATGTCACTTTCGAAGTGTCTCGACAAAAACAAACCATTGAGCCAATGCCTGTGTTGCTTCCTATTATCGTAGAAAATTCAACTATTGCCTTGGGAGTTAAACTAATGCTTGAGCTCAAGCTCACGTGTTCATGCAAGTATTGAATCTTAGTCAATACTACATCTCAAGTAGCGAGGGCAAGTATGTTAACATTAGGCATGCAGTCTCCATATGGCATCTGTTGTAAACCTTTTTTCCATGGTCGCAGAAGCTGCATGGGCTACCACAATCGAGAGGCATGTACCATTGTGTATTTAGGAAGTCCTCGTGTCTACACATGTTCTTGGGCAATGTTATCACCGAGTTGGGAGATAATTGTGTGGCTGGATAAACATATTTTATAGCTTCGTTAAAAGGAAGCAGTACTTAGTCTGCTAACTTTATCTCTAGTAAGCACAGAACTTGATGAAAACCGATACCACAACTCTTACCTTATTAATGACCTACTTCGCTTTCAGATCAATCCATACTCAAATGTGTTTTAGGAAGCATTCTTGCACTGCTAGGACAAAAAGTGCTAGTACATTACATATTCACCTGCCACCAAGAAGGCATATTATTATTGACACTATTAAACAAAACACTCTTCAAATTAACTAAATAAGAAGAATTCTTAATTCAACAAATTTTGCCTTTGAATTCCTCTAGCTAACAGCATAATAATGTAAAAAGGATAATAATGATTAAAAGCACCAGGCACAAGCATAGAATTATTCGATAAAAATTGTAAAAATTTGGACAAAAAGGTGGCTAAACATTACTTATAAGGTTCTCTTTCAATCCAACTCATCACCTTGAAATTTCAGGTGAATTGGTTCTCTTCAAAATACATTACAATTGATGGGTGACCTCCCGGGAAGTCCTGGTTACCGGGTGCAAGCCCCGGAAGTGATGATTGACACTATGTGATTTATTTCAACAGTTTCAATCCCACTTCTTCACCCCTGTGAGCATCACCCGATGCAATGAGTGCTAAGTGAACTATTCAAAGCATGAAAAATTAGTCACTTACGACTACCTCTCATGGAAATGGTCATACATGAATGACTTACTTAACGCAGTTGAATCCCAAAAATGATATCTAATATAATGCACTGCGTAAACCCTGTATACTTAAATTGATGGCTTTAAGTATTTCAATTGAAAACTTTTGCAAATTAATTCAACATGACTTGCAAAAGCTCTGGAATCACATAAGAAACTATAATACATAATTTTTCTAAATCATTGGTTCAATATATAAACAATGACTATGCATACTTTCCCTAAATCATTGGCTAGTTTTACAGTAATCAACATCATTCAATATGTTTATTCTTCTACACATATATCTATGAATTTACTTGGTTTCATTTTTCTTTATGGTAAAAGTACAATTAATAAGATAAAACACAAAACTTCTATCAACAAAATATTTCCCTGTAAAAAATTAATACAACAGATATAATAATAAGCATTTAAATGATGGGCATAGATAAATATAAAACTCCATGTGAAGGGCAATCTTAAAAAAAACATCCATTAAAAAAGAAAAAACCTATCAAATTTGTACCCCAACTCCACACTATAGAAAAAAAATAACAGCCTCGTTGGATGAGATTCTCTATTGATTTTTTCAAATGTTCCCAAAATACTATTGTGGTAAGTCAGTAGAGTATCCTCTGCCTCTGAGACTCTCAAATTCAATGATCTTTCTCTTCTTGTCGTTGGTCAATTTAATTCTATGTATCCTTTTCTTGGGATCCACTCGTCTTCTCACCGTTACTTTATTCTGTCTCGTAGTTACTTTATTCAACGTCACATCCAACACATTGTCCACCAAATCTTCCCATCATCTAGGTTCACCCCCAATGAAACAACATATTATAATTCATGTTATTAACTCTGAAAACAAATTCAAGGAAAAAATAATATATATAAATAATCTAAATGACATTCATGAATACCCAAACAAGCCTTAAACATAACCCATGAATGATTGTTTTATTAATGTCAATATGAACAAGATACAATCAATTTTTGAGAGCACTTTGTATACTATGTCGTGACAATATTGGCAACTCATATTAGCACTTAGAACAATCACCTAAAACTGCAATATCACTTTTAATATCAAAGTTTGGCACATACCAAAATTCAGATCATATATGCTATATGGGCCTACTGGAAATGAAAATAATAGATGCAACAGTGGAGGAAATAGGGTTAGCGTTGTCATTGTTAAGTACTTGGCGAAGTGCAATAGTTGAGTTACTCAATCTCATGGTCATCAAAGGGTCTAAGTGTGTTAGAAGTTTCCAATTGTTTCCTTATATTGTTGGGATAATAACTAAAATTGGTCCCTTTGGTTTGGGTTTTTTTTCCTAATATAAGTTTTTGGAAAAAGCATATAAAAGGAAATTTATTGTTTTATGTAAAAGGTTTCTTATATAATTGCTTTAAATTTTTTTGACATATTTAGAAAAAAATTGACAGGCTATTATTTGTCCATGTAAGCCTCTAGAGGCAATAAGAACACAAAAAAATGAATGGAGAGTTGGTTGAATAGTTGGATAATGAACGCCTGTTAGTTGATTGTGGTAAATCTCCCTTGAATAATAGGAATACCAAATATCATTTTCCTGTGGATGTTTCTCTCACAAGGAGGGTTTTACCACGTAAAACATTGTGTCAATATTTGTGCTTGATTATCCTGTCATCTTGTTTATTTTCCATTATTTTTTGCAATTAAAAGTTATTTGCATGTTATGCTTTCACTGCTCAACTCAACAATAGTATTAAAGATTTCAAAAAAAAGGTGTTAATGGCGAAGATACAGAGTGCAAAGTTTGAAATCGAAAAGTTCAATGGGAGTAATAACTTTGAGATATGGAAGGTTAATATGGGGGATATTCTCGTACATCAAGGAGTTGCAAAGGCATTGCTGGGAACAACAAAGAAACTCATGGACATGGATGATGAAGAGTGGGAGGACACGGATGCATGATCCCTCAATGCTATTCATCTATGTTTGGCGGATGACGTGTTGTCTAACATCCTTGGAGGGAAAACAATAGCAAGCTTCTGGACTAAGTTAGAAATACTTTATATGACGAAGTCCTTGACAAAAAAAATCTACTTTAAGTGTCAGTTATACAATTTGTTGATGAATTAAGGCACAAATATCTTTGATCATTTGAATTCTTTCAATGCCCTTTTATGTCAGTTGTCTAGTATAGTTGTAAATATAGAAGGGGAAGACAAGGAAGTTACACTATTTTGTTCTCTTCCTGAATCTTGGGATCACTTTGTAACCTATATTAGTTTTATTTCTACCAATACGATTGATTTTGATGTTGTTGTGGGAGTTTTGTTGTTTGAAGAAAGTCGACAGAAACCTAGCCTTGAAACCTCAACATCAGAAGCAATGGTGGTTAGAAGTCAATCAAAAGAAAAATATTAGAATTTGAGAGACACATAAAGATCAAATTCAAGAGGAAAGAAGACTAAGTTAAAGTGTTGGCATTATAACAAATCAGGGCTTCTTAAGAAGGATCTTTGGAAAAGAAATGAACAAGCCACTAAAAAGGACTCTACAAAGGAAGCTAATTTAGCTGAAACAAGTGCAGGTATTGTTGATGAGGTATTTTCTACTTCTAATGTTTCTCATTGTGATATAATTAGTTGCTAGATTCTGGTGCTTCACATCTTATGTGTCTTCATAGGAATTGGTTCTCTTCGGACCAATCTTTTGATGACGATGTGATTTTCATGGGTACATAAAAAACTATTGGGATTGGTAGTGTCAGGATTAAAAAGTATGATGGTACTTTTAGAATGTTAATATAGGTGAGGTATGTGCTTGAGCTTAGAAAAAACTTAATATATTTGGGAGTGTTGGATTCTATTGGTTATAAGTGTACATTTCAAGGTGGAGTTATGAAGGTGATGAAAAGCATCTTGGTAGTCATAAAGGCTAAAAGGTTTGGGAACCTTTATAACCTTGAAGGAAGGAAAAAAAATCATACAACAATAACATTTGAAGATGCAAGTAACTCTACTCATTCATGTCATCAATTCTTGGGTCAATGAGTGAGAAAGGGACAAAGGTATTGGTTGAGTGTAAATTGCTTCCAAGCTTGAAATCTCAGAATTTGAAATTTTGTGAGAATTGTATATGGAAAGAAATCTAGACAAAAATTTAAAATAGGAAGACATGTTAGTAAAGGTATCCTTGATTACATCAATTCAGATATTTGGGGACTGTTATTGCTCAAGCTAGCAGGGGTCCTAGGAGGGCATTATATAGAGAAACTACCAGGCCAAGGGGAAATAATGGAGCGATAGCCCACTGTCACCTCTACAGGAATTAACTTTGTACATAAATTACCTACAAATAAATTCTTAAAAACAGAAAATAAACAATGGTGAGAGCATAAAACATAAAATAGATGCACACAAATATTTTCCTCTGGATCCCAAAAATGGGACTACTATATTGATTTTTTATTATATTCCTTTAAATATTACAATACATGTATATACATGCCGAAGCATCCATAAACCCCATTCCATTAACCCTGGATTAAAACATAGCTGTAGTTCACTTGACTGTATCTACAAGACACCATGGGAAAAAGACCATGATGTCCAAAACCATGAGCAAAACCCATGCAAAAAACCTTAAGTAGGTCATGTTAGCACCTAAATCCGCCTTAGGCTGAAGGAAGGCAAAATTCAGGGTAACCACAAACCACACTCAGTCTGGTAGCTAGCCCTACCAGAACAGGAGAGGGCTCTCTCCGAGTCACGCTCAGTGAAATAAGTAAACGAAATGGTCTGAGATGATTTACAGTGAATATTGATTTTAGGCTAGTAGATAAATATGGATACAAGAAACAATTTTCTATAAATGACTGAGTTTCTAGGATGTATGGGACCAACGGACAGCAATGAGCAGAGAATTTAACACAAAGGCACATATTACTTCGTGAGGCAAGATAGGCGGAAAGCCTAGAAATTGAATTTGAAATAATGCGAAATGGAAATATTGTTTAGGAGGATGAAAAGGGCATAGACACATGAATCCTTTTCAATAGAAGAAGAACACAGAACATGAAACTTTCCCACAGGCAGAGCAATAAACATGAATTCTACCTTATCTTACTTAGAAAATTTCACTGAAATGAATATGAATGGACTGTGAAACATAACGAAATACATATGAAACAAAAAGAGAACACATTTTCTACACTCACGCCATAATAATCTCATGAAATAGAGCCATTGCCTTTCATTAATCCTTTGTCGAAATATACAATGAAGAACTGAGTTTCTCTCCCACAGTCTCCCAGAAATTACAAGCCAACCCTTTGCAAATGGTTTGCATACAATAAATAGACTTTTCCATGAGGAAACAGAATGACCAAGAGTTGGGGAGTTTTTTGAATCATTACAAAGTGGAAGTGGAAAGCCAACCCTTAGTTACAGGTGCAACGTTACAAAAATGACAAATGGGTTGGGTGACTGCTCACCTTCCTTTTCCCCTTGGATAGGAGCCAACATTTAGTGTAAATACTTTAAATTTTGCCTTAGGTGCAAAAAAAAATGTAGAGTAGATGAGCAGGTCCACTTGGAGAAAGTCGTGAATCGAAATGTCATGAAGCAGAAGTGATTTTGGCCTTTTTCTCTATATGCGTCGTGCCCAAATCTATATGCACCGCACCACTTTGGAGGTTGTTTTGAGGTACCTGTAGGAGTCCAAATTGTGCCCAAGTGTGCTTGTTGGAAAGCATAGCGTGCTTGTTGGAAAGCCTAGCCTATATACTTTCCAACCCAAGTGGAATTTCTGAATTTGGTGATCATTTGCCCTTCCAAAAATTCATTCTCCCAAGACTGCTTCCTGTGTGTCAAAATAGGGGCAAAGAGGTCATTTTTGGAGTGTTTTTGACCTCCTGGGGACTCAAATCATGCCCAAATTTCTTTTCCATGCACTAGCAAGCATGATTTTTCATGTTTAATCCAAAAATGCAAGCCATTTGTGATTTGGAGCTCCCAATCCTAAGCGTTGCGCTAGTGGCGCGGTGCATAGGGAGAAAAACCCTGTGTTGTGACCAAAAATTTGTCATGTGACCAAAATTGCCCCAAATTTCTTGAAATTTTGGCTAGAGATCCTCTATGAGGTACTATGCTAGGCCACAGAGGCTTCATCCAATATTCAAAGCCGATATTGCTCTTTTTGCCTCTTTTGCCTCTTTGTCACTTTGCTCAATTTTGCCTTCAAACTCCTTATCCGAGCCTTTGAACTCATGTTCCGTGCTCTGTAATGATAAACCATCTGCCTCAGTATGGCTTTGTCCTTGTCGGCCTTCTCTAGCAGTCTCTCAAGGTGGATGTTGATGCACTCGAGCCAAGACTCAAGCTCATTGTTAATTTCTTGCTCTAATGGAGTGAGCTCAATCCTCCTATGTTGGGCAGCTTGGCGATTCTCACGGATATTTTGTAGCTCCATGATCTCATGCTGGTCCTCAATCTGTTTGTTCCTCTACTCCAAATACCTGATAATCCATTTGGCCCTCTCCAAATTGAGTGACAAGTCTTGGATCTCCGTTTTCTGCTCCTAGATGGTCCTCCTAAGTTTGGCACTCTCCTCATCTGCATCATCATCATGAATGAGGATGAAGTCAACCTCTTGTTCACCTGATGGCCCCTCGTCATGCATGGGCCTCTTGCCCTTGTCCTATACCTGTGTTGCCGATGTCGGAAGCGAGGCCCCTTCCACCCCGGGTGGAGATAACACTCGCTTTGCTGCTGCAAACAAGTGTCTACTACCTCTCTGATAGGTGATGAATACTGGCATAGTAGTGGTCTCATGGCAGTCATACTGATGAGAAGGACCACCTATCTCATGTTCAACCTTTGATAATACCTGTGAAGTGTTGAAGAGGTCACGGGAGTGTTACACTAAAATTTGTCACCATGACTATTTGCAGTTAGTATGGCTCCATCAACTATCATACTATCCTCCTTGGCAAGTCTCATACCTCTGCTCTCCATGTCAAACTTCAAG
>APFE030237375.1:99215-120612 GCA_000404065.3 Pinus taeda
ATGCATCAATGGCAGGTTTCTCGCCTTTGACGTCAGTTTACATCATTGACTTTCGATCGAAGGACTCCGTGAAATGTTCGACATCGACTCATGCATTCACATCTCATGGATTATATTGGGTGCTTTGAGAACCATTTACATCACTGGTGGTCTCGCTCACACTTGTTAACAGTTTACATCATCGACTGGTAATCAAGTGGTTTCTACCATGTTCGACATCGACTCATTTATTCGCATGGCTAGAATCGTACCATTTCGGGGACCAGAAATGAAGACCCTGGATCTAGTTTCAACCATCCAGGCTGCGAGGAGTTTTGTATTCATTATATAGTAGACCAATTATAAACAGATGGCTGTGTCCATACTGTGTCTACACGATTCTATGATTATGATGTATTATGAAATCATTCCTGTATCAGAGTAGTAGTTAGTCTGTTAGTTAAAGTTTTGATCTGAGTATGGGAATGCCTACCTCGGTGATGATATAATCTTATACATGTATTTTGTGTTGAAAATTGCAGGTTCTGACCAGGCTCTCCACGAGATAATCCTTGAAATGATAAAGTACTTCACCCTTCCTAGATGATATAAACCCTTATCTATTACAGGCTTCGCACTTTAGGGGGCAATCTGTTACACTGAAATTTGTCACCATGACTATCTGCAGTTAATATGGCTCATCAACAGTCATACTATCCTCCTTGGCAAGCCTCATACCTCTGCCCTCCATGTCAAACTTCAAGAAAGAGAGAAAGTCTTTAAAAATATATTTATCTCTGGGTACGCAGTTTCTCTCAACCTTACCTGCATGTACGCAACCCAAGTTCACAATACTTGCGTACTTGTACGCTCTGTATGTAAAGAGGTGGGTGCGTACTCCTGTAAAGGTCAAAAGGTGCGAGTTTCATCTTAAAAAAAGTTACTTGTGGTCATTTCTAGAGCATTCTAGAAGATGGTTTGACGTGTATTGAGCGCCTCCAGATGGTTCATGTATCCCTGAAAGAGGAACTTATCCCATCAAGAGGGGAGCTATCCCATCCAAAGAGGGGCTTATCCCATTGATGGTGGACTTGACTAACTTCCTCTAGAGCACTATAAATACAGGCATTGGGCCAGAAGGAAGAGGGGTTGAAAGTTGAATATTCCTATGGGTAGATGCTGCTGGAATTAGGACTTCCTTGTACAAGCTTGCGAGGAGAGATTCCCATCCTTTCTTGTTTCATTTGGAAGTGGGTGAGCTTATCAAAGTAAAGGAGAACTCTTGCTAGACCCTGGAAGGGACCTCCACAACACCAAGGCTCAGGTTGTAATGGTTTCTTTTGTTTCCTATTAATACAAATAAGTCCATTCTTCTCAACAATTTGTTATTTATGAGTTGTTTCATATACTCCTTGGTCTGTATGATAAATATGTTTTATTTTATGAGATATTCAGGTGCTATTTAATCATTTGATTGTTAGTGAATGGAGGTTTCAGAGAGAAGGAGGAGCTCATCCAGATCGACGAGGCTAGACTACTACAACAGCGTTGGACTACGGGTAGGATCTAAACACTTGATTTATTATATGGTAAATGCATATTTAGAGAAGGATTGTTCTTAATTGTCTTGTTTGTCACTAGAAAGCCTTAAGCTTCTAGGGAGGTTGGTTTTGTCCGCAAAATTGACTCTTTCCGCCTGACAGGGAGATGAAGTCATCCCAAGTAATGCCCTCCAATCCTAATTGATGATCCACCGAAATCTTAATAAGGGCAAAGTGATAAACACTGTTAAGTTGCTGCTGAGGTGTCTTGTGCTGCATGAATGTGTTCATCCTCTCTATGTTCCTACAAATGAAATATGGGATGTTCATCATCCGTACCCTGGTAAAGTGCATGAGAAACCTGATGTGATAAGCATACAAACGAGAGAACCTCCCCTCACAGCTGAAATACTTCATGATCAACTTCATGAGTGGAGCATATTCATCTTTCAAGTATCTGAATGGAAAGGCTCTTTGGAGCTGCCTCAAGAAACTGGGCTTAATGTAAGGCTCATAATGCTACCGATCAACCTTCTGTTTCTTGTGCCACTGTTCTCCAACATTCGGTATGCGGTTGCTTATGAGACTGTTTCGGGTGTTAGTGTGAAAGTGACCTCGACCAAGATAGAGTGACCTCCATGTAAGTGAAGCACAAAAAGATGGGCAAACTCATGATGAACTCGAACATTAGCCACCCTTTGACAAAACTTAAAACATGATAGATGCTGGAAACATGACATAGCAAGAGGGCAGGCCTGCAATTTAGTGAGGGTGGTTGGCTCATCCCTAACATGTTTTCCACTTTTGTGATGTCTCCGGGGAGCCTGTTCTTCCGAGGATGAATTAATTTGTGTTTCCATCTCATACTCCGATGAATGCTCAAATGCCGTGACTGATGTATGTGTACTGTGCTTGGACTGCCTTAGCTTTGGTGATTTCAAGTGGTAGGGTTTAAGTGTTCTTTATTACAATTATAAATGGCCATAACCATCATCCTATCCACAAAATTTGATGAGCAAGCCAAGAGATAGACCCTACCTGGAAATTGAAAGGAATTCCAAAAGATTTGATGCATTTGGGAACAATTTCGGGCCTCTGTGGGTGTGCGCCTTGCAACAAACCCAGTGTGTCGCGCTCTGTATATGCACCGCGCAGGAAACCCAGTGAGCCGTGGTCTGTATATGCATCGCGCCCTTGTAATTTTACCACTGCGGGGTCGCGCTCTGTGCGTCGTACTCTCTATGTGCGCCACGCCCCTCTGTGTGTGCGTCACACTCCTGAAAACGACTCCAAACTTCACTCAAACGCGTGCTAGCTTGTCTTAATCACCTTGAAATGCTTTCTCTCCACCTTGGTATGCAAAATGATTATGTTTCTTGTAGAAATCATTTATAAAGACTTTTGGAGTCATGGGTTAAATTTTTGCTTCTTCAAAAACCCACTTTGCTAATGTTTCATTTTGGCTCTTTTCACTAAGTTAATGCAACACTGAATTTCACTTTTCCCTTTGAATTTTTAGCTAGAATGATGAAATTTTTTGGCACTTTTGCAGGGGTCGCATGACATGGCATTTGGCCAAGGAAACCATGACTGCACCTGAAGAAATCAACTGGCGAATTTTTTGAAAATTATCACAAATGACACACTGTTTGACTTTCCTTCAAAACAGAGTTTTGAAGAATAGTCGTAATCTGTCAACATGACGATGAAAATCTTTGAATCATAACCTTGTAAGGGCCTCCCCCTGGCCTGCATGGCTTTATTGGACATGGTTGAAGACCAAATTGACTAATCCCTAGACCTAATGACTGAAAATGACTCTCGTCCATTAAAAGATCGAACATTAACTGTCATGGACTTTAGTGAATCTTGACAAAAAGACCTAAGACAACAGGTGCCAGACATGAGGGGAAATGACTAACAAGACCTTTTCTGTCAGATTATGGCATGCCCCTAGCGGAATGTAGCTGGAGTGAATGGAGCGAGATACCTAAAAATGAAATGCAGAAAGAGTTCTGATCTCTGACGAAGGACTGATGAGACCGACTCTAATAGGTCCACCCACCAAATATGGTCCAAAAAAAAAATTCCTGGGGCACTGCCCTAGACCCTATAGAGGGGGGCTACTACCCCCTTAAAACCCCCCTATAGTTTTGGGGCTATCGCCGCCCCCCCCCCCCCCCACACTGTGACCCCCCCGTTGTGCCCCGTACAACAAAGGGGGCGTTGCGCCCCCAACCCTCCAACTTTGCAGGTGGGGCTAGTCGTGGAAAGAATATAACACACACCCAAAAACCACAGCTAAGGCTCCGTTCTCTCTACAAACTTTCACCTATGTGAGGATACCTAGTATAAGGGGAATCACTAGGAATGATGGATCTATGAATGGATAAAGAGTGATTCCTAAGGCCTATTCACAAGAGAGGCTCAATTAGATAACTTGCTTGCTTCAAAAGCAAGATGCTGGGCTCTATAAGAAGGGCTAAGAGGATTATTAAGCTTAGGTTTGGAGGATATTCCTTAACAAGGGGCTTCCTAGGCCTAAGGATACTTGTGGATAAGAGGCTTCTATGTAATCCTTGTGGAATTGGAGTTACAAATTTGTGGGACCATATAGAGCCAAGTGGACCCAAACTAGGATAAGGGTATGGAGTTGATCAACCAAGGAAGGACTTGACCTAGTTAGGGAAAAGAAAAGGGTGAAAGGATAAATTTACTTTTGAATATTGAATACAATTATCCAAATGAGGACACTAGCTAAGGGAAACCTAAGGCAAGAAAAGTTCTATGGGCTAGGGCTTTCTATACCTCGAGATCCCACCATGGAAATTGCTTCAAATTTGGAGGGCCTCTAGAGAGAACCCTAGGGCAGTAGTGGGCCAAATTTGAGGTGTTTGGATGGCAACAATAAAATTCCTTGGATTCCCTAGGTGATCTATTATGGCTACCCATAGAAACAGAAGGAGAAGGTGAGGAAAATATTCTATTAAGTGACCACTAATGGTTGGATCAGTGCCTTTCCTTTGGGAGAGATGGAGTCAAGGTGAATTTGTGATATGGATAGAATTAACCTAATCAAGGAGGCGTTTAGGCAACTTCACATGGAAATTAGGGCATGAGAGCAGCTACCCAAGGACTGTATACTTCGATGTGGAATGTTTGATGACTTATAAAGGAATACTCAAATAAAATAACCTCTAGGAACATTCACACATTCATACATGATACACGAAATGATGCAACGCTTCAGAATATCAAAATTCCCACAATTTCATAATAAATAGTTGTAAATTTTAGACCTAGATAGCGAAAATCCCAACAACATTCATATGATATGATAAATACAGGAATAAACATGAAAATGAGACCACTTGCATGTACAAAGAGTATATCCAATCATTAAATCATGATGATAATGAAGCTCCAAGACTAAGAGAATAGTATCCATACATCAAAATTCATGCATGAAACCAAAATCGTCTTCCAAAAGGGAGTGTAAAATTTTTCATGTAGCTACTAAACCCAAATCCAAGTTTTGATGAGAGAAATGAATCACCTCTCATATATTTATACCATCTCTAATGAGTTCGATTTGCCTAATTGGGCTAATTAAGCCCCAAATAATAAAATGATGTGTAATACTAACATTCCTTTGTGACAAGCCCACCAAGATAGCTCAATAACGTAAAAATAAGCCTCTCGGGAGGGAATAATGATCAATAAAATGAGTCATTGGGCCTTTGAGGAGACCTAATGAAGCCCAAAATGTGCCATGGTGAGAAAATGGACTCAAAACATAGTGGACAAGGGGTTGGCCCCTTGTTTTCCAAGAAATTCACTATGGTGCTCCCAAGTGGGTGCGAGGCACAAGGACATCCTCAAGAGTCTCCAGGTGGATAAACAATGCATGTAAACCATTTGTAAGAGCTAGGGTGATTACATAATACATCCCTTGTATCCTACAGTTAGACACATCCTCATCTAGACCCTGGAACATCTACTAAGTGTATGGTACAAGCATGGAGTTAATTAGGCATGGTGACCCAAGTGCATCATCCAGATCCAAAAGGTGGAACATGAGAAATAAATGAGTGATGTTGGGGATCCATGAAGTAATCTCTTCTATGGTGGAGGTTCATTTCTCTCAACGCTCACCCTATAAGCGTTAATGTGGCCCTTTGAAGGGCTAGAATCTCGTATATGGATACCAAGCCCCAAATGAAGATGCACCTGCAATCTTGCATAAGATCCAATGCATCCCCTTGCCCTAAAATAAAACAAATCATTAATATAATCAAGTAAGAGATCTTACAAGTCATGGAATCAATGGAGCACTTCATGGAGACATTCCCTTCCATAGTGGGCTTTCGCATTTACAATTGTCTCCAAGCTCAATAAGGGGTGCTAATTAAGGATCATATCAGGCATTTTCAACCTTTAAATGGGGTGACATTTCCATGGTACATCCATCAGGTGGTAGGTGGAAAATGATATAGTGATAGAATGGAGTGGGGGTCAAGGAAATGCTCCAAGCCACATGTCATGGTACAAGGGTAGCTATAATAATGGAAGCCCACACTTGGGTATATGAGTGTAGTAGGGAGAAAATCATGGTTTATGAGTTACTGCGACCTTTTTTTTTCCATTCTTCTTCATATGTCTTTTTCCTTTGATTGTTTTTTCTTCATAACTGCTCGGGGCTTTAGGGGATGAGAGCATAATGTGTAGGATAGAGTAGTAGGTACCCCATTTTAAGCTGGGGCATTTCAATTCCCACTAGGGGTTAGGAAAATCATGGGTTTCTTAATGTTGGGGGGGGCTCATTTAGGGCCCATAGGAACTAGGTTGATGGCCATAACTAAGGAGTAGAGCTCATGTTTGACTTTTTCCCATGTGCTAAATTTGTATGCCTCGACCATATTTTGTATTTTGTGGTACATTTCCTATTAAGAGTGACCAAATTATGTTTTTACTTTTCTTTTTAGTTGTATCAACATTTGGGCATCATTCCATGCCTGGCCCAAGGTGTGGATAAGGGGAGGGGGAGGTTATCCCTATGTGAACCCAGATGGGAAAAATGATGAATGGGGTTAGAATGAGCATAAGGGAGTGATGTATATGGTGTCGAGAAGAGGGACAACACAAGAAAAATCGATATTTCTCATGTAGTTCCAACCCTAAAGTTAATGGCCAGTAAAGGAGATCCCACGGGACTATGATACAAAGCTAAATACTAAATCAAGTGGGGGAGACAAGGGTATAGACTTAGCCCACTCTTTCTATTGAATCCCCCCACCAATCCATGCCCCAAAGTTTCCATGATAGGTAAGGAAAATTACTCAACTATACCCATGAATAGCCATACCTTCAGGGTTGGGACGCCAACTGTAAGGACCTGCGGTTCCTTGGCACACCCACCGAATGTGCGACCGCGTTTGGTGATGAACGAAGGATGGTGAAAGTGCAAAGTGCGAGTTCCTAACTGAAGTACGCAAAGGTTATGTGATAATAACGCATGGAGGAGGATGAGCAACATGTTTATAGGCGTGGGAGCATTGGCATGCACCCATAGGCCGACCTCATACATTGTGATGGAAAGGCGTTGTAGTGTTGGCCAAACAACACTTAGACAAGCATGTGGGCAATGCGTGAGGATGTTGAAAAGTCGGCTGGGCAACCAAGACCTCGCCTAACACACTGTATATATTATATGTGATGGAGGTTCATTTGGACAGCAATCGCTCAAGCAAGACAAGCGCTCAAGCAAGAAGTGTGAGTTAAGGGCTACGGCAAGGAAGAAAGGCACAGGTCGTATGCGCCCAAGTCTTGGGCAAGTTATTTAGTGTGCACGAGTCATGAATGAAGGCGTGAGGTGCCGGTGCACGGGTGAAGGCGTCGGGCGCCCGGTTGTGCAAAGGCGTGCATAGGTTCTTGGGCAGCTCGGGTGAGCACCTGCTCGTTGTGTGAAGGCAAACACAAAGGTGGAGGAAAGGTGACTCTGGTGAGGTCACTTGCCCACCGTGCGAAGGTAAACGAAGGGTGACTCGGGTGAGGTCGCCCGCCCGTCGACAAGGTTCGGTTGTGAAGTTTGGTTAGCAGCTCGTGTGAGGGCGTGCCAGCCCGACTTGGGCAAGGAAATCTTGGTTATCACACGGAGGTGTGAGATGTTGTAAAATTGGCTAAGTATGAAACTTGGGGTTTCCAAGTATACTTGTAAAGCTTTGTAATATTGAAAGACTTGGGGTTGGCAGCTTGTGTGAGGGCGTGCCAACCCGACTTGCGCGAGGAAATCTTGGTTATCACACGAAGGTGTGAGATGTTGTAAAATTGGCTAAGTATGAAACTTGGGGTTTCCAAGTATACTTGTAAAGCTTTGTAATATTGAAAGATTGTATAATATATTATTCGGGCAGACTCATTGTTCAAGGAGTTGACCCTCCCTTTATACTATGTAATTGTATTCTCTTGTCTAATTGCTGATGATAATGAATGTGTATGGGTGTTCATTAGTATAAAGGAACATTAATAATTACTTGGTTTTGAAACACAAACTAAGTAGGCTAAGTGGTTAGGCATAGTCCACGAACATAAGTATTGGTGAAAATAAAGTGTTCGGTGGTGCCACACCTCGCCAAGCGTGGTTGAAAGACTACCGCCGGCCTGGGGGCGTGACACCCACCTTCAAACATACGATCATAACAGATGGGGAAGGGACTACATGGTTGGCTCAAGTGGCAAAGACAATGGCACATCGAGTGGTTGCCGAATGAGGACTATCTAAGAGAAAAATTCTCTCTTATGCATACTACCCACAGGTAGTGGGTAACAAGGACCATATCCTAAAGTCTCATTTGGAGGATCTTCATATTTTGTAACATTTATAGACGATTACTCTAGAAAGGTGTGGAATTATTTACTTAAAAGAAAAAATAATGTATTTGATTCTTTTAAGAAGTATAGAGCTTTGGTTGAAAAAAGACTTGGCAGGCCAATTAAATGTTTGAGAACTGACAATGGAATTGAGTTTACCTCAAAGGAATTCAAAAATGATTACAAGGAATTTGAGATTGAAAGACATAAAACCATAATTTATACTCCTTAGCCAAATGGTGTTTTTGAACACATCAATATGACTCTTCTAGAGAGAGCAAGGAGTATGCTCAATAATGCCAAGTTGCAGCAGGAATTGTGGGCAGAAGCAATTCTTACAGTGTGCTATCCGTTGAATCGGTCACCATCATTTGCAATTAACTGTAATATTCTAGAAGAAGTATGGACAGTTCAACCTTGTGATTATTAAAATCATAATGTTTTGGTTGTGACACCTATGATCTTATTCCAAATAATCAACATTCTACGTTAAATCCAAAATAAAAAAGAATAATGTTTATTTGATATGGTGATAGAGTTAAGGGATATAGATTGTGATCATACTGCCCACAAAACCATCGTTAACATAGATGTAATATTTGATGAATTATTAGTCATAAAATGAAATGTAGATGATGAAATGAAACATGAAAAAGTACCATAGATTCAACAAGTTCAATTGGAAACTCAATCATATTCAAGGGAGGAGGATCATCAAGAAACTCCTAACAAAGTAGATGAGTATAGAGAAATTTGTCAGGAAGCTGAGGAAATACCACAGTAAATTCTACGAAGATCTACATGGATCAAATCATTGCCTGAAAGGTATTAAAATTTTTCTGCAACTATTGCTTTAATTGTTAATGATGGAGAACCTAGTTGTTATCAAGAAGCAATGGAAGTATCTGATAGTGATAAATGGAAAGTAGGAATGAAAGAGGAAATTGTTGCCTTACAAAGAAATAAGACATGAGATATGGTGGAAATTCCTAAGGACATGAAAGTTGTCGGTCGCAAGTGAGTTTACAAATTGAAGAAAGGATTTGATGATATTGTTTAGAAGTACAAACAAAGACTAGTTACAAAAGGATATTCTAAAAAGGAAGGTATTGATTTCCATGTTATTTTTTTACTAGTTGTTAAGCTTGTTTCAACTCGAGTTGTGTTAGCATTAGTTGCATTACTTGATCTAGAGTTAGAGCAGCTAGATGTTAAAACAACATTCTTATGTGGAGATTTGGACAATGATATATATATGAATCAACTAGAAATATTTGCTCAAAATCGCAACAAGAGGTTTGTTTGCAAACTCGAGAAGTCATTGTATGGGCCGAAGTAGTCTATTAGACAATGGTATAAGAAGTTTGATTCCTCCATGAAGAGATAGAATTTTACTAGAAGTGAGTATGATCATTGTGTTTACTTTAAAAAGTTGGAAAATGAAATATTCATTATTTTGGTGTTATATGTTGATGATATGCTTGTAGCAAGAAAAAGCATGGTTGATACCAATAGGTTAAAGGCTTAGTTGGCTAGGACTTTCAAAATGAGGGATATTGGAGCTACAAAACAAATCTTGGGCATGGAGATACATAGAGACAGGAAAAATGGTAAGTTGTGGTAATCATAACAGAAGTACATAGAGAAAATACTTCTGAGATTCAGTATGAATAATGTGAATCCTATTCAAAACCCTTTAGCTTCCCATTTCAAGCTTTCTTCAGGTTTGTGTCCTAGTAATATGAAAAAAAGGAGTATATGTCTCATGTAGTAGGATGCTTAATGTATGAGATGGTTGGTACAAGGCCAGATATTTCACATGTAAATGGTGTTGTCAGTAGATACATGGTAAATCTAGGTAAAGGGAATTAGGCAAAAGTGAAATGGGTGCTTATGTATGTTAGGGGAACAAGTAATTATTTTATTACCTATACTAGTAGTAGTGATTTAGTTTGTGGTTATGTTGATTCATATTTTGCAGGTCACTTGGACAAGAGGAAATCCACTTCTGGATATGTTTTTAATCTTGCACATGGAGTTATTAGTTGGATGTCAAAGTTTCAGAACATTGTTGCTTTATCTGCTATTGAGGAAGAATATATAGTTGTCTCACATTCTTGCAAAGAGACAATTTGGTTAAAAGGTTTGTTAGGTGAGTTTGGAAGGATGCAGGACAAGATGAAAGTATTTTTTGATAGTCAAAGTGTTATTCATTTGGGGAAGAATCTAACTCATCATAGTAACAAAAAACATATATTTGTTAAATACCATTTTGTAAGACATGTTATTGATGAAAGTGGAGCAATGGCTATGGAAAAGGTCCATACAAAGAAAAATTGTGTAAACATGTTCACAAAACCAATTTTGTTAGAGATGCTAAAATGACGCTAAAATGGTGCTTAGCTTTTCTTGGCTTGCAAGGAAGTTGATGAATAATTTTGGCATGATATATTAGATAAATTGTTGTTAATGTGGGCATGATATATTAGGTAAAATCGGTTGCTTTGGTTTGGGTTGTTTTTCCTAACCTAAGTTTTTGGAAAAAAAAAACATATAAAAATATTTTTTTGTTTTAAGTAAAGAGTTTATTATGTAATTGCTTTAAAAGTTCTGGACTGATTTAGAAAAAAAATTGACAGGTTGCTATTTATCCATGTAAACTTGTAGAAACAATAAGAACACAAAAAATAAATGGAAAGTGGGTTGAATGATTGGATAATCTTGGAAGTTGAATAATAAGACTACCAATTATCATTGTCCAATGGATATTTCCCTCACAAGGAGAGTTGCACTACATTAAAATACTGTGTCAAACTTTGTGTTTGATTATTCGTTTATTTATCATTATTTTCCGCTATTATAATTTTATTTGTCATTATTTTCTGCAATTATAATTTATTTATCAGTTATGCATTCTTTACTCAACTCAACCCAATGTGTGCAAAGTCCCAAGAATCCTAGAATGAGAGTTAGAGTTTGAAGCTTTCCGAATCGATAGAGTTATTAGAGAGTGGAGCTTCCATACACACTCTTCGTGATAATCACGATCAAGTTATTAGAGAGCGAAGCTTCCATACACACTTCGTGATAATAACAAAGGCTTTAAAACTATTGTTTTAAAAATTAAATAGATTGTTAATTGTGAATTTTCAATTCTAATTTTACCTCAAATGAATTTGTTGCAAGGTTGATTCAACTTCGATTATATGGTGGTAAATTAAAATTTCAACGCGGTGCAAAATTCCTCCTGAGGTGGTTTCACAGGATTAGGGTTGTAAATAGGTACCTCTTCTTTAGGGGTACCCTCATTTTGTTTTGACACAGTTGCGTTGTAAGTTTCTGAAATGTTATGGCATCTCCCCAGGCGGCTTTGCGAGGCCATAATGTGGTCTGATATTTTTTAGTAAGTCGCAAAATAAGTATTGAATGTTTGAACTCTAAATTGCTTGTGTTTATTAATTAGTTAATTGAGGTGGATAACACGGTGAGGTTTTGATATTCTAATAATAAATGGTTGCCTTTCTTCGGAGAAGAGGGTGACTATCATGTGTTTTTAGTATGACCCGCTGCAACACAGAGAAATTATATAATTTTAGTGGGTGGGATGACTGTAGAAACATCACGGTGGTAAGGACACAACCACACATTCCAGATTGTTAAATCCTATGTTAGAGGTAAAGGTGTGCAACAATCAAATAAACAATATACACACCAAATAACCATACACAGGAGACAACAGATTAACGTGGTTTACCCATCCAATTTAGGCTATGTCCACCAAACATATGCATCGACAATTCTTTATTATCAAACAGGGGATTACAAAATAATCAATTTCCTCACAAACTCTCACCCATGTAGAAATGCAGTCTTAACATCTAATTGTTGCAACTCTAAATCAAGCAAAGCCACTAATGCTAACACAATTCTAATTGAAACTATTTTAACAACTGGTGAAAAAATCTTATGAAAGTCAATGCCGGCTTTCTAAGAGAACCCTTTTGCAACTAGCCTCGCTTTGTACCTGTCTTCCGTATCATTCACACCTCAGCTTGAAAACCCATTTACACCCTACAGTTTTCCTGTCTTTCAGAAGCTCAACCAGATCCCATGTGCCATTCTTACCTAAGGCCATCATTTCATCCTTCATGGCTGCTTTCCACTTGTCACTTTTCGAACCTTCTATTGCTTCCTGATAGCACAAAGGTTCATCGTCATTAACAGTAAATGCAACTTAAGTAACATAATCATCATACATTCTCGGTGGTCGTTTGATTCTTGTCGACCTCCTTAAGGATGTTTCTGGTGCTTCCTCGATTGGCTGACTACCATCTGTAGGAACCTCTTGATGATCAGTATCTGGGACCTGTTCATGATCTATACCTGAACCCTGTTCATGTTTTGATTCTGAAACCTCTTGAAGAATCTTGCAGCCTATCGCTGTTGATGGAGATCGGTTTATCACATAACAAGTTGTTGCCACCTCTTCCATCCACAACTCCTTTTGCAACTCGACGCTACTTACCATACTCCTTTCTCTCTCTAGAAGAGTCCTAGTCATGCGTTGAACAACTCCATTTTGCCGAGGAGTATAAACCGTGGTCTTATGTCTCTCGATCCCTGCATCCTTGCAATAGGTGTCAAACTCCTTGGAAGTAAACTCACCACCATTGTCAGTTCTTAAAAATTTTATTGTTCTACCAGTGCTGTTTTCTACCAATGCTCTAAACTTCTTGAAAATTGAAAAAACATCAAACTTCCTTTTCAACATGTAGACCCACACTTTCCTAGAAAAGTCATCAATGAATGATACAAAATATGACGAGAGACCATACGAGGTTGTAGGGGCTGGAGCCCAGACATATGAATGGATATAGTTAAGTATTCCTTTACTAGTATGTTTGCCTGTTTTAAAATTCTGTTTACTTTGTTTTCCAAACAGAGAATGCTTACAGAAATCTAACTTTCCAGACTTTAGATTTGGAAGTAACTTGCGATCAGCCAAAATTTTCAACCCTCTTTCACTCATATGCCCCAACCTTTGATGCCATAAGTGAATGGAACTACTGTCATGTTCAGACACCGTAGACATAAACTCTGACCCTGTACTTCCTTCTAACTGAAATAGATTTCCTATCTTCTTAGCTTTCATAACTAGTAAAATACCTTTGTAAATTTTCATTACTCCACCTTGAATTACAGTCTTATATCCATTTGAATCAAGTGCTCCTAATGAAATCAAATTTTTCCTTAAATCTGGTACATGCCTCACATTAGTTAATATTCTAGTTGTCCCATCAAACATTTGTAGTTGTATACTCCCAATCCCCACAATATTACATGTTACATCATTACCCATGTACACAACTCCATCATTAATTGATTTATATGTCTTAAACCATTCTTTATGGATACACATGTGGTTTGATGCACCGGAATCTAACAACCAATGTTGACCATGATTTGACACATTAACTGATAATACTTCATCACTCATACCTGAACCTGATGCCGAACCTGTATCTGTAGTATTTGCCTCCTTCTTCTCTGTCGAAGAATCTGCTTTAGAAGTTTGTTGTTGTCGCTTCCAGCAGTCCTTCTTTAAATGCCCTGATTTGCCACAAAACCAACACTTTAGCTTACTCTTCTTCCCTTTCGACTTTGAACGTGAGTCGCTCGGCCTCCTAGGGCGTCTTTCTTTCGAACGACCTCTAACCATCATAGCTTCTGATGTAGAGTTTTTGGAATGCAACCTTCTCCTTGTTTCTTCTGATAATAAAGATGCAACTACATCATCAAACTCAATAGTTTCTGATTAACTAAGACTTATAGAAGTAACAAAATGATCCCATGACTCGGGCAACGAGCATAATAAAGTAATAGCTTTATCCTCGGATTGAATTTTTACTTCTATACTTTGTAATTGCACCAGAAGAGTATTAAAAGCATTTAAATGATCAACAATTGATGTACCTTCCTTCATTCGCAAATTGTACAATTGTCGCTTCAGGAGAATCCCATTGGTTAAGGATTTGGTGATGTATAGTTTCTCCAGTTTCGTCCACAAACCAGCAACTGTTGTCTCCGACACTATATTAAACAGGACATCATCAGCCAGACACAGTCGAATAGCACTTATTGCTCTTTCATCTATCTCGGCCCACTCATTATCTGTGATGTTGTAAGGCTGTTTGGATTTGCCCAGCAACGCCTTTGGCCACACCATGTTGGACAAGCAAATCATACATCTTCACCTTCCAGATCTCGAAATTATTTTTTCCATTAAACTTCTCAATTTCAAACCGGGCACTTTGAGTTTTCGCCATTTTGTATCAACCAAAAAACACAATAATCTCCAAAACCAACTATTAAAGACCAGAAATTATAAAAACAGTGTATATCTTAATTTTAAGCAACACTCCAAATTCGTGCTCCAACTAAACAATTTCCAGATTTATCTCTGATCTTTAAATAACAGAAGTTAATCTCAAAAGAGATGCCTATGCCGGATAGCCTTTGCTTTCAAAAAACAAAAAACAAAAACGTTTTGCTGTGCAAATTACTGTACAATACCAAGTATCAAAGTTTACCAACAAACTTAGCGCATTTGATTCTAGTTCGCTCAGTATTATTCTTTCTAAGTGGCAGCCCTGAGAAATAATTTATCCAGCACAAAACCACGCATTTACCAGCACAAATTGTAGTACGCACCATTGTAATACGCACCAGCATGCAGCAATATGCACCAGCACAAATCGTAATATGCAGGTTTGTAATACGCACCAGCACAAGTTGTAATACGCAGGTTTGTAATACGCACAAACTTCACACAGGTTTGTAATACGCACCAATTTTCATACGTTAGCAGTCTCCACGCAGCAGTGTTGTCTGGTTTGCGCGCTGGCGATTCACCTCCATGCCACAAGTTAATTCAACAATCTCTTCAACGTCAATGAACCAAGCTCAACGAATAATGTAAACCCTTATGTGACGTTTAATGATACCAGGTATTAGTTTCATACGCGCCAGCAAACAGTTCGTCGCTCCTCCAACTGCGCCACTCCTCCAACTCGCTCTAATACCATTTGTTAGAGGCAAAGGTGTGCAGCAATTAAATAAACAATATACACAGCAAATAACCATACACAGGAGACAACAGGAGACAACAGATTAACGTGGTTCACCCAACCAATCTAGGCTACGTCCACCAAACATAGGCATCAGCAATTCTTTATTATCAAACAGGAGATTACAAAATAATATTTTCCTCACACACTCTCACCCTCAAACAATCTGTATGGATACCTGTTTTATAGCTAGGAGAATCTAACTGCCTCATAAATCCTCTCACAACAAATATAGGATGCATTAACTCTCTTCCAACAACCTGGAGCTAATCTACAACAAATTTCTATTGTTGTCACACATTAGAGATTTTTGCCTACTTTTGTATGAAACAGAAAATCTCAACATCGTATGCGATGCTATTCATTTTTATTTTTTATTGCCGGCCAATACATTATCATTATTGGTTATGTCCTAAAAATGTTTTCAAAATACTACAAATGGGAAAGAAGGAAGGCCGATGCAGCTTTACACTCTGGATTTTCCATCGTTCCACTCCATTGAATATTAATCCTCTTTCCGTGCCGCGTTAACCATCGTCGCCTTGCGTCCTTTTGCATTCACGCGGGTCCCTTTGGTTTGTGTAGCGTTAGAGGACTAACGCAGGTTATTCTTGCCGTGGAAGGCGTTAATACGCAACCCGTGTTTAACTCCAACGCTTTAGCGTGTTATAAGTCAACGGTAATATTGAAAAACGATTGTTTTTCGAAAGAGTCACGTAACGTTATTTAAATCATATGAAAGTGGCTTCTTTGAACTCGAGTACGTGAATTTGTCCACTGATTTATATATTCCTTTTCTCGTTAATTAAAATCATAATAATAAAACCTAGATACACATATACAACAAGTAGTCAATAATCCAATAGATTAGTTTCCTTTTCTTGTTAATTACAATCACAATAATAAAACCTAGATACACATACACAATACGTAGTCGATACTCTAGTAGACTAGTTCAATGGGCTCGAATCTGGTTGGAATAAAATTTTAGTTTTGTTGAGTTCTGTTGGATTTCTCCATAATTGGTAATTGGTGGTTAACCGCCTGTCCATCTACATATTCCCATGGAAAACGAGGTTTTCTTCGAATCTAAAATACGCAAGTCAGTTGGAAAAACACAAATTTAACACAAAACACATGAGCTATATATACAAAACACAAGAGTGATTATTTTCTATGGATTGCATCAACTTGATAATTACAATGAACTGAGTGATTAGCTATTTTAACAAGTCTCTTTTATTTATCACACCAACTTTGATGATTACAATCAACCAAGTGATTAGCTACTTTTAACAGTCAAACTACGCAACGAAAACAATAGTCCCGTTGGATGAGATTCTATGTTGCTTTCTTCCCAATGTTGCTGCAATTCTGCTGTTGTAAGTCAGTAGAGAATCCTCTCCGTCCCGCGTCTCAAATTCCATGGCATTTCTCTTCCTTTCGTTGGTCAATTTAATTCTATGTATCCTCTTCTTGGGATCCACATGCCCTCTCATCGTTACCTTCTTCTGCATGACGTCCACCACATAGCCCAACAAATCTGCCCATCAACATGGTTAATCCCCAACAAACAAACATAATTAGAAATGACGTGGTTAACTCTGAAAACAAATTAAAAAAAAAGTAGTGTATATAAACAATCGAAACAATATGCATGACCGCCCAAACGAGCTCTAGGCATAAATAATTAAAGATATGTTCATTAATGTCAATTTTAAAAACATACAATCAATTTTGGAGAGCACTTTATAGACTCTGTCGCAGAAATCTTGGCAGCTCATATTAGCATTTAGAACAATCACGTGAACCTGCAATATTGTTTTTAATACCGTATAACACAATTCAGATCTTATATGGTATCTAAGCCGATTGGAAACGAGCATTATAAAGACATTAGTGGAGGAAAGAAAGTTAACGCTGGCATCGTTAAGGCCTCGGCGGAGCGCAACAACTGAGTTGTTGGAGCCACTGGTTTTTCCGAGATCTGGAGACAGAAGAGGGACATGATTGTTCAGCTGCAATGACAAGGTATCGATCATCCAATGTTTTTGGATTTAATCGATAGGTTGTCTTATACTATATAGTATGTAGGGAATGACGATATTATGGGTGTCTTGTTCTTGCTGCGGGGCACATTCGGTAATTAGGTAACCTTTTTCATAAATATTATGGACACACTTACAATTAAGTGCAATTAATTTAAGTGGAAGTTTTTCTATAAGATGTTGAGTGTTCATGGTTATGTATCTTTGGCTTTATATAGAGTTAAAAGACATGTTGCTTTATAAGAGTACAAGATTTTATTGTTGGATAGTCTCATCAATGCTCAATATTAAAAATTATTTTTCATTTGAATGTTGAAAGCCCCTTCTTCAACCTCATACTCAGTTTGCAAAATCCAACGAATCAGATGATGAGGTTGAAGTTTGAAACTTTATTGACAAGAGGCAGCCAGTTATTATAGTTATTATAGAGCATAATTTCGTTCGAATATAATGATGTGTTTGTACTTTTTGTGATAATAATGAACATCGTAAAACTCTTGGAATGATAATTTAAACTGCCATGGAGCGACAGCGACTGCAGCAAACTGTTTCCAGAAAACCTCCAATTGAGCTCCCTGCGATGCGATCAAGTCGCATATCGCACATTTTCTTGTTAAACCTTCTTTGCGTCCCTTCTATTGTATACGATTGTGATTTCGCGATGCGATCTGATCGCATATCGCAAATCGCATGTTTCAAACAAGTATAGCAGTGGCGGAACATCTTTTCTTTTCCTCCGATGCGATGGTGCGATGTTGTGATGGGCCACTCATTAAATTCAGAGTTTAATTCCACTGCAGACTGCCGTCTTGAAAAGCATCACCGCCTCTTCTGCAATAAATACACAGATAAACATTAGTAGATATTTTGATTAGTTTATAGTTTAACTCAGATATTTATTTTCTTATAAATACAATGAACAACAGATCTATTTTATATAATGTGTAGAAAGAAAAAGAACAGAAGTTCTGTTTTCTGTGTGAGTGCAAGTAATTTTGAACAGCAGTTCTATTTTTGTACTCTGAAAGTGAGCAGAATTAAAAAGGAGAGCTTTCTTTTCTGCAACGCACAGCAGTGCTCAAACTCTAATTTTTCTGAGATAAGTGAAATTAGTTTCTGGAACTGAAGCGTTCATGTTGTAATCCCTCTGAGTAGAGGAAGACTATTTTGTAACAGTTTTATGATTAAAGATCCTGAATTAAAGCAGAGCGTTGTTCTCTGTGAATTTTTTTTTGTGTTTGAAATTAACAGAAATTTCCAACATGGTATCAGAGCTAGTCTAGGCACTCAGTGAGTCAAAAACAGAGTTTGTTTTTCACTGTAGTAGCTGTAAGAAGCTTATTGATCATTTTTTTTCCAGCAGAGAAAGTTTTTTGTTTGTTTTTAATTTTACAGTCAGTATCTCTTCTTTACCTATATAGAGTTAAGATGGCAGATGCTGGAACAGGTTTGACAAATTCCCAACTGCCAGTGTTCAATGGGAAAAATCATAGTTATTGATCCATAACAATGAAAGCATTGTTTGCTTCTCAGGGAATATGGGAGCTGGTTGAAACTGACTATGTTGAACCTGCAGATGCAACAGCGTTGGCTGCTTTGACAGTAGCAGAAAGAGACCAGTTGAAGAGCGACAAGAAGAAGGATGCCAAAGCCTTCTTTTTTCTTTTTCAATCAGTACATGAAAGTGTTTTTCCACGGATTGCAGCAGCAACAAAATCCAAGGAGGCATGGGATATTCTCAAAACGGCCTATCAAGACATGGAGAAGGTGAAGACTACAAAGTTGCAGATGTTGAGGAGAGACTTTGAAACACTCAGCATGAAGGAATCTGATACAATAGATTCATTCTTCACTCAGGTTATTGGGTTGATAACCCAGATAAGATCTCGTGGTGAAATTCTTGAAGAAAGAAGAATCGTAGAGAAAATCTTGAGAAGTTTACCCTCAAGGTTTGAATCTATTGTGGTAGCAATAGAAGAAACAAAAGATCTTTCACAGTTCACGGTAGATGAACTGAGTGCTTCTCTTATGTCACATGAACAAAGATTGAGTAGAGGAATAGATTCCTCTTTTGAGCAAGCATTCAAGACTTAGATGTCTTTCAGCCAAGGAAAAGGTCGAGGCAGAGAAAATAACAGAGGTCGTGGAAGAAGCCAAAACAGAGGCATATATTATCCTGCAAGCATAAGCGGAAGGAGCTGCAATCAGAACCAAGATGAAGGTTCGAGCAAACAACAAGCTCATGGACAAAGGTATGACAAATCCCAAGTCCAATGTCATTATTGTAAGAAATATGGGCATTATGCCAATGAATGTAGGAAAAAGCAAAATGACATGAATAGTAGGCAAAATGCTAATTTTGCAAATGAAGAAGATAAGAATCCAAAGAATGTGCTGTTAACATGTAACATTGCACAAGACAAACAAGAAGATTTTTGGTTCTTAGACTCAGGTTGTAGTAATCACATGACTGGAAATATTGCAATGTTTTCCAATCTGGATGAAAATGTGAAATCTGAGGTAACAACAGGAACTGATAGTAAGATATTTGTCAAGGGTAAGGGCAGAGTCAGTATCCGAGCAAGAAATAGAGAACAGATGATTGTGCCAGAGGTATACTATGTAGATGGTCTGAAATGTAATCTTTTGAGCATTGGGCAGCTCATTGATAAAGGTTACAACGTGTTCTTCAAAGATGATTTGTGTACAATCAGAGATATACCTCCAAGTAAGAAGATCATTGCACAGGTGCAGATGACCAGCAATAGAATGTTTCCTCTCAAACTCATGGCAGATTTGAAGGAAGGAAGAACTATTGCAGCTGTAACACAAGAAGTCTTTCAGGAACAAGTGAAAGATGAGAATTGGTTATGGCACTTGAGATTTGGACATCTCAATTTCGGAGGCCTGAATTTGTTGCACAGAAAGGGAATGGTAAAGGGATTGCCATTGATTGAAAAACCGGACAGCCTTTGTGAAGGCTGCATCTTGGGCAAGCAACACAAAGAAAGCTTTCCAGCAGGAAAGAGTATAAGGGCAAAAGCACCCTTGGAAATTGTTCACTCTGATGTGTGTGGACCGATGCAAATACCATCATTTTCCGGAAATAGATATGTCTTAACTTTCATTGATGATTACACCATAAAGACATGGGTGTATATGCTGAAACAGAAGAGTGAAGTGTTTGAGAAATTCCGCCACTTCAAAACTCTTGTTGAGAAGAAGTGTGGGCATTATATCAAAGTGCTCAGAACAGATAGAGGAGGAGAATATATCTTCCAAGACTTTCTGCATTTTTGTAGAGAGAATGGCATACAAAAGCAGTTCACAGCAAGGTCTACACCTCAGCAAAACGGTGTTGCCGAAAGAAAGAACAGGACCATTCTTGACATGGTCAGATATATGCTAAAGGCAAAACACTTTCCGCATGAGTATTGGGCAGAAGCTGTCACTTGCGCAGTTTACATCTTGAATAGATGCCCAACTAAAGCTGTCATGAACAAAATACCAGAAGAAGCATGGAGTGGTCAAAAGCAAACTGTCACTCACATGAGAGTATTCGGCTGTGTAGCTTATGCACATGTACATGATCAGCTAAGGAAAAAGCTTGATAGTAAGGGGGAGAAGTGTATATTTATTGGCTATTGTGATGAGTCAAAAGCATACAAACTCTATAATCCATCCACTAAGAAATTGATTGTAAGCAGAGATGTGCAGTTCATTGAAGATGAAGCTTGGGATGGAAGCTTAGAGAAGACAGTGAATGTGGAGATAATTGTGTCTCATGAAGAAGAAGAGGAAGGGATAGCAGCAAATAATCCTTTCTTGGTGG
>APFE030237375.1:122159-162711 GCA_000404065.3 Pinus taeda
GATACCAAATTTCACTTCATACGTGAATTGGTTAACAATGGTGAGATTGTTTTGCAGCACTGCAGAACAGAGGATCAACTAGCTGACATCTTGACAAAACCATTGGGAAAGAAAAGTTTTGATCATTTCAGGAAATGCCTGGGTATGCAGAAAAACCCAGCAGTTAAAATTAAAGGGGAGTGTTGGAATGATAATTTAAACTGCCAGGGAGCAAAAGCGACCGCAGCAAACTGTTTCCAGAAAACCTCCAATTAAGGTCCCTGCGATGCGATCAAGTCGCAGATCGCATATCGCACATTTTCTTGTTAAACCTTCTTTGCGTCCCTTCTATTGTATACGATTGCGATTTCGCGATGCGATCTGATCGCATATCGCAAATCGCATGTTTCAAACAAGTATAGCAGCGACGACACATCTTTTCTTTTCCTCCGATGCGATGGTGCGATGTTGTGATGGGCCACGCATTAAATTCAGAGTTTAATTCCACTGCAGACTGCCGTCTTGAAAAGCATCACTGCTTCTTCTGCAATAAATACACAGATAAACATCAGTAGATATTTTGATTAGTTTATAGTTTAACTCAGATATTTATTTTCTTATAAATACAACGAACAACAGATCTGTTTTATATAATGTGTAGAAAGAAAAAGAATAGAAGTTCTGTTTTCTATGTGAGTTCAAGTAATTTTGAATAGCAGTTCTGTTTTTGTACTCTGAAAGTGAGCAGAATTAAAAAGGAGAGCTTTCTTTTCTGCAACGCACAGCAGTGCTGAAACTCTAATTTTTCTGAGATAAGTGAAATTAGTTTCTGGAACTGAAGCGTTCCTGTTGTAATCCCTCTGAGTAGAGGAAGATTATTTTGTAACAGTTTTATGATTAAAGATCTTGAATTAAAGCAGAGCGTTGTTCTCTGTGAAATTTCTTTTGTGTTTGAAATTAGCAGAAATTTCCAACAAAAACATCGGATCCCGTTACAAAAACATTTTCCTCTTCTAAATGGAAACTGAAGTTTGTTGCGAATTTTCAATTTTAATTTTAACTGAAATGAATTTGTTGTTAGGTTAACTCAACTTCGATTTTACAGTGCTAAACTATTATTTCAACACTGCGGAAAATTTTTCTACCGCTGACTTGAGGTGGTTTGCAAGGATTAGGCTTGTCAATAGGCACCTCTTCTCTAGGCCTACCATCACATTGTTTTTCTGCAGTTTCTGAAATGTCATGGCGTGCGCCTTTGCCAGGCCATGGTGTGGTCTGACATTTTTGAAAAGTCATCAAGTAGGTTTTGAACGTTTGAACTTTGCATTGCTTTTGTGTTTAACAATATTAGTTAATTGATGTGGATAACGACCATGCGGTTTTGATATTCTAATTCGGAGAAGAGAGTGACTCGCGTGTTTGAGTAACTATAGTAAGACTCGCTACAACATATAGAAATGATATATAATAGATGTGGGTGGGATCAGACACAGGGGAGGTATGGGTTGCCATCATGTCTTGCTTTAAATGTTCTATAAAATCAAACTTAGGTTGAATGGAAGATAGTGTGACAGTAAAACCATCACTCTCAGGCCCATGAGTTGAGTTAGGCACGCACCCATGTGTGATGGGTGCCTAAACTCAGTTATGTACATTGAGTTGTGGGGAGACAAACTCAGTTATGTGCGACGAGTCAAGGGGAGACAAACTTGGTTATGTGCGACAATGGATAGACTTCTTGTTTTTATGTGACGAGTCGTGCAGAGGCGTTCTCGGTTTTGTGGGATGGACAGGCATGGCTCAAGACATGTGACGGTATGGAGGCTGATTTAAATTAAGTGGACTCGACTAACTGAATGAAGGCACTGGGATCACGTGTAGAATTAGGCAGGTCAACCCATACTTGGGTGGACGGTTGTGTCACTTGAGCATGGAGGCATGGGTATATATACACCATGATGGAGAGTGTTCAAGGCAAGCAAGAAGCATCAATCAACAATTGCAAACTTGATCTAAAGTTCATAGAGCTTGGATGAGCAAGGGAGGCATAAGGAGTAAAACGAAGATTGGGCGAAGTTGCAAGGAAGACAGGTGCAGAATTTAGTGGGCCGAGACGAATGATCTGGGGGAGGCTGAATGACATGTGCCAAGTTGAATGACCTAGGCCAAGCTGAACGATCGATGGATGAGCTAAATGACCTGGGCCAAGATGAACGGTCGCGAATCGAGCTAAATGACTTGGGCATGTCTGAATGACCTGGGTGGAGCTTAATGATTGCGGGTGGAACTGAACGATCGCGGGCCGAGTTGAACGACCTGGGAAGAGCTTAATGACCGCAGGCCGAGCTGAACGACCTAGGCAAAGCTGAATGTTTGGTTTGGTAGTGAAGTTGCATAATTGTTCTAAGGCAAGGAAACTTGGGGTTTCCTCATAACATGTGTGGGAAATAGGCAACCAAGTAGCTGCAAAGTTGTTTCACGACATTTGGTGGATTGTGCAGGCCAAGGAAGTTGGTATCACATGACTGTTGTAAACTTGTAATTTGTAAGATATTGTACATTACAATTGTATGTTATTTTGGGCAAACTTTACGGGAGTTTCCCCTCCCAAGTATAATTGTGTATACTTGTATGATTTATGATTTCCGTTGCATAATGAAGATGATGAAAATTAATTAAAGTAAATGTTATTACGCTGCATTGTTAAGACTTGAAGAATTGGAAAATTGGCTATGACTTGGAGTTAGGCGTAGTCCATACACTATAGTATTGGTAAAAAGAAAAAGTGTAGTGGTGTCGCACCCGCCTATGTATGGTTGAAAGACTACCATTGAGATAGGGGCATGACATATGGTATCAAAGATTGAGCACTTAAGTGACCAGGTTTAGCAAGGGTGAAGCATTATGCTTCGACCAAGCTGAATGACAAGACATGGAAAGTTGGGAAGAATGCCAAGGGAGGTGTTTCCTTACCTTATACAGGTTGAGGTGTATGAAAGAATAGAACCCATGCATTCAGGATGAACTTGAGATCTTGGAAAGGAATGTTGAAGAAGAGCTTCTTGGACTTGGTTGGGCAATGGAGTAAGACGTAGCTGCAGGTTGCGATGAAGAAGAAGAAGTTGTGATACATGAGAAAAAGGAATCATGTTGTAGATTTGACAAAGATGGAGGAAGAACTTGAGGCACCATTGATTGCTCAAGTTGGACCATGATTGTACATATTGCAAGCATTGATGGATGAAGGCACTCACATGGAGGAGCCTCATGATGAAGTAAGTATTGTTGTTACCTGTGTTTCAATGGAGCTTTTGGAGGATGGGCCATATGCAGGGAAAGGTAAAGACTATTTGTCGATGCAATGGAAAACCTTACCATGGATGACTACGATAAGACCTTGTTCAGAAAATCAAGGAACATTGATTGTTGCATAGCTTGTTGGGGTAATTTGTGACCTTATGGCAGAAGGTGCAAATTCCCATGACAAAGGAGGAACACGATGATTATTGTGGAGGATGGGTCATGATTTAGCCACATGGAGAATTGGCTAAGTGCCCGACATGACTCATGAATAGATTGGAGGGAGGGAACACTGAAGTTATGATGATATGATACTTGGGTGGACTTCTTCATGGCTGAGACCAAGAGGAAGTCTTAGTGGAACTCTAGTGGAGGAGGCAAAAATGACGGAAGGAACCTATAATAGGTTGATGTGATATGTGGTTTGAGTGACTGATGGCACTAAACTTGATTGGGGACTAGGATAAGATGACCAATGTTGTGATGAGTCTACTTAGTTAGACAAGATGGGTAGCTTGAGTCATGAACATTGAGTTGGATAAATGGAGCATGACAGACCTATCGCAGGGACATTATGTAGGAGCACTTATAGAGATGTCACGTACGGGCATCCAATGAGGAGTGCCAAGGCAGGGATGTTGTGCAGATGGAATTGCTGATACGATATGTAGACATTTTACAATTGAGCTAATGGGGATGTTATGCACTTTTTTACAACAAGGCCATGGATTGGTTGGAGTTGTGAGTAGACTATGAGAGTATTACTACCACATGGAGTGCAAAAGCATCTTACAGTGGCATTCGAGAGTGAGAAATATATGCTTGCCAAGATGTTGGATGGAGATGATTAATGGGAGCTCATGATGAATTTAGAGAGTTGCAGCCATTGGAGACTTCATGTTATGGTGGTCTTGGAGTATTTGATTCGTTGAGGAGCTAAGGCTAGAGGTGTACCTAACTTTGATGCAGTTTTGGATGCATTGCTTTCAACAATTTTATGGGGTGCGTTTATGGGGAGTGACTTGATGGATGTGATTGAGAAGAGACACTATGGAGTTGATGGAGTTGCAACGATGATGATGCCTTGGTGGTAGCCCTTGGGCATGGGTTAAGTGATACTTAACTACTTTGGTAGAAATGGTGGCTAATTGGTCTTTGACCATGGGTAATACATGAATGGATGATGAGGAAGGTCTAGACTTTCCCCTTTGATAGGTTTGATGGGTAGTTGTTACACAACATTTTGTCACTATCCCTGTACTCCCCATTCCTCAACCCTGGAGGACCTCTAGAGTGAAACTCATGTGTTTTCCTATCATGAAGAACATTTCTCTACATCACTCTTCATATGTAGAACATTTCCCTCTTACATCATTTCTAGAGAATATTCCTTCAAACTTAGTTTTAAACGTCAGTGCTATCCCTTAGTTTCTTCCATGTGCTGATTTGCAGAGTTTAACAATGAGCCTAGCGCCGATCAGGGTGGTATCCATCCATTACCCACGTCGATCCTCCTTTGGAAAGTTTTTAAAGTGGATTCAAAGCTTCCAGGTCTAGAAGCTTCATGAAAGAAAGTGTGGTAAATGGTTAGTCGAGATAGAAACGAGCATAGGGGCTTCACTAAGCGAGCAATACCATACCACATGGATTCATATCAGGGGATATATATTGAGGGAAAAAATGACATAATATATTGGGGGATATATAGGGGGTAAAGGGTTTTTACATTGATAGGTATAAAAACTGAATTTGAAAGTTAATGAAAAAATATCACGGGGTATAAAAAATGTTAATAAAAAAATGGATACCTACAATATCTATTGAAAGTTGGGGTTTTTTAAATTGGCAAGGTGTCTTGGGTTCATATTGGTAGGGGGTTAAATAATGCGATTTTTATAGGTATTTTCCAATATGTATTCAAATTAGGGGTATTGTTTAGTATGTCACAAACACACGCGATATGTCAGAGGTTCATTGAGTGAAGCCCCCGTGGAAACGAAAGAGACTGTTTGGGATCCTTTCGCCTATTAAAATGGAATAAGCCAAAAGGGATAAGACCTCTCCCATCATAAGAGGATCCATATCCCCTCTCTCAAGCTATATAAACCTCTCCCATTCTTTTAGCTAGCTAATGAAAGAGTAATGAAGGAGCTTGAATAACCAATAAAATCTTGATAACTTTAGCCTTCTAGTTTACACTTGTAAAGGGAGAATAAGCTTGTATTTTGTTTGGTTTGGAGCAAAGAGGAAGAAGCCTAGAAATTCCATTGTTTGAGGTGAATCATGAGATGCTAACAGTGGTGCTAGAACCTGGACACGTCGAAGGAAACTTCCAATGCTAAGGCAAAGGTTGTACTTTCCTTTTTGCCATAATAATACAACTGATATTTTGTTTCGTATATCAATTGCATATGGTATTTGGTAGATTAAGACTCCTTAGCCTCTTAAATAGGTTGAATATATTGTATGCTATCATGTGTGTTTTGGTTACTTGTCTATTTGTCTCAGGTGCTTGATTGACATTGAGGAGTTGATTGCTGGAGCAAAGACAGAAGGACTTCATCAAACAAGGATAAGCGATATAAGAGGTAGGATCTTATCCATTCTCAATATAGGGGAACTTATGTTAGATTGTCTTGTTTGTGGCTAGATCCTCTCCCTTGGGCTAGAGGGATTGTCTCTTTCCACAGAGAGAATTTTCCTACTCTACAATAGTATATCGCAGATGAGATGGAGGTTGCTTCATGGATCTGGATATGATACACTGAGCATTGGTTTGATAGGAGAAGTTCTTCATTTTGAGTAGACCTCACACATATGGATGATGATGCTTGGATAGATGCGACTGATTGATATGTAGCACATTAACACTGACATCATGGACAATGTGTTGTAGATGAGATGGAGACTACTTCATGGACCTGGGCATGGCTTACTTTACACTTTGATGGAGATGGGATATATTCTTCATCAAGTTGATATTGTGACATGATGCTAAGAGAAATGACCAATGATGGAATGAGGAGGTGCATTCTCATGTCTTGATATTGATAGTTGGATTAGCTACCCAACTAGTTCGAGTCATGAGAGTCGACATTGTACAGAGATATGTTTGAGTTGAGTTGGAGTATCATGGAAACAATTCACATGATGACGATACATGATGAGTCTACATTATATATGTTGTAGTGATAGAATGTAGCTTGAGTTGGAGGGACTAGCCTTCCACTGTGGAGTAGTATGTGGAGATTGTGATAGATGTGGTTGATGATCATGGATTGAGGAGACTCTTCCATTCATGGATTCATGAACCTTGATAGTTTTTGTGATGATGGAGCAGAGTTTGGCAGCATGGACATTTAGGAGATTTTGGAGATAGTGACACTTTATGACGATATGGTGGAGTTGTCGAGAATGACAACCTTATTTATAGTGGGGGAGGATGTCAGCCCACGAGTTGAGTCAGGTGCACCCATGTGCGACGAGTGCTCAAACTCGGTTATGTGTGATGATCTGTGTGGAGGCGAACTTGGTTATGTGCAAGGAGTCATGTGGAGTCAAACTTGCTTATGTGCGATGATGGGTAGACTTCTCAGTTTTATGCGACGAGTCATGTGGGGGAATTCTCGGTTGGACAGGCGTGCCGATGTGTGATGGACGGGCGTGCCGATGTGCGATGGGCGGGTGACCCCCAAGACATGCGATGAAATATTTTAGTACGAATTAATATTGACATATACTTAAAAATACATAAAAAGACTATTTTAATTTGTGTGATAAAATGTCTCAATGTACATGTGATGTAAAATATTTTAATGTCAATTATGTATATATCATGAAAAAAATAATTTTTATGGTTAAAATGTTTATTTGGTCCTATATACACTCTATTTAGCATTCAAAAATACAATTTAAACAATGAAAAATAACATTGTATTTTGCAATCTAAAAAGTTTTCACGTATAGAAATTTGATCCCTCTTGGCTCATGTTAGATCCATAATTAAGATGGATCTATGTTGGTAATATTGATTTTGGTTTTTTTGGTTACAACAACTCTCATAGCTAATTTTTATTTTAATATTTTAAAAAGTAAAGAATGATAAAATGAAATCATGGATTGTTTAACAAAACAAAAATCATGTATTAACTGATAAGAAAGTTCACAGTCGAATAATTTAATAAGAGACTTCCATCCCATAACACAAAAATCACACAGTACACTTATGTTTTGATAGATAAATTTAGAGATACAAATGGTAGCAGAAAAGAGTTAGACACAAGTTTATGTCAAATAAAACTGCAATGTAGTATTTTATATTCAACTAGTTTTACTTTAAAGGCTACCATGGACCCCAAAGCACTCATAAAACCATTTTGAATAGAATTTTCATCGCATCTTAGATGTTTTAGAATTTTCTAAATGGCTCTTAGCCACCAAAAAAAAAAAAAAAAAAAATCAGGTTTCACTATTTTTTTTGGGTCACTAAGTGTTGGAGGAGGCACCTTAGAATAATGCTTAAAATATTTATCATCATTCGATAAGTGGATACCTTTTTAATCTTGGTATACTAAGATTGTAGGAAAATAATTAGGGTTCATCAATCCTCTTTTGTTGGCATTGTAGTGTTCGCACTGATGTCAATAGGGTTTTAGCATTGTTGTTATGTTGTTGATGTCAACTTGATGTTGCTAGCACACATGGTTTATGGTTTGTATGCAGATCTAATAAACACTAATTTGATGTAGAGAGTTGTTGGACATGTGTTTGTGATGCTTGTACTCCATGTTGAGGAATTTGGCAAGTCCAGGGCTTCATTTTTAGATTTATTCTCATGACTTGTTGAAGAGAATTTTTGGCCTTATGATAAGGCTCTAGAGATGCTACAGTTTTATGCATAGGTCTGGAGGAAGTTTGACAGGTTTTGAAGGAAGTTTGACACGCGCAGGAGGTCCTACAGGTGCTGGAGATGTTGGAAAAGTTCTAGAAGAGATATATTACTAGATGGAGGTAATAGGTTTTAGGATATGAGTTTTATGAGTTTGATTCCCTTGTACAAGAACTTATGCTCAATGTCATGATAAGAAATTTCTTATCATAGATGAGCATGATGTCCTTAACATCCTCCTGAAGTAGAACTAGCAAATTCTACGAGGAAGGATGGCAAAGAAGAGGTAATGCAGGTTACCATTAGCCACGGAGTGTTACTAACACTAGTTAGGGCTTGGAGAAAAGCGTCATAACGTAATCTAGGTCTTAGAGAGGAGCATTACCATGTTTCTCAATGTTTTTCATTAGATTCCTTACATACATCAGGATAAATTTGACATGGAAAATACCAGAAACTTCTAAATTAATTGGATAAGGTCGAGGGTAGTTGAAAAAGTCATCCAATAGTTGTGAATGTCTTTAGTGCACAAGTAGTGATGGTAATGGTTGGATTTAATCAAATTTGTGTACTGTTGATCTCAGTCCAAAAAGGGATTTCACTAAGAAAATTATAAATACATCACTTTTGGATTTGAGTAAAGGTTGGTTCAGGTAGTATAGTGAGAGAGAGAATTGGAGAAGTTGCAAAATTCTTTAGACCTACTTGTGAAAAAATATAGTGTGTGCAAGTGTTGCATATGTCAGTGAAGTGATCAAAACAAAAACCTGAAGCTAAATACTAAAGAAGAATAGTAGATTTCAGATCAGAGT
Source organism: Pinus taeda (assembly GCA_000404065.3). Lineage (NCBI taxonomy): Eukaryota > Viridiplantae > Streptophyta > Pinopsida > Pinales > Pinaceae > Pinus > Pinus taeda. The sequence goes on from APFE030237375.1 coordinate 131,139, forward strand.
TGCAGTTGGTAGCAGAGGTTGTTTGGAGAAGGATAACTTTGAGGAAAAGGCCAATGTTTGAGCATGGATTGAGTAGAGGGTCTATTGCATGATTTCACAATTGTTTTTGTAGTTGTTGCTAGTGCATATGGAAAAATGCCATATTATTTTATGCCCTTGATATACAAAGGGTTTGATGTATGTGATAATTTCCTACAACAATATTTGAGTTAGAGTTTATGATCTAGTTAGTTATGTAATAGGAGATTTGATGTATGTATTGGAGCCACATTTTCTAGTGTAGAGACCACATTAGTGGTGATGTTTTTTATGATGATTTGCAGAGATTCTTGCTGCTAAGATTATGATTGTTGAGCTAAATCAGAGTTGAGCAGAGTGTCTTGGATCCAGTGTGAAAATATGTGAAACAAGGTTCACATAGAACTTGTGGAGAAGTGGCTTCATGAGAGTGGAGTAGTGATTCTGTAGCATCAACAAAAGAAACAATTTTTCAATCTAATCAGTGTTGGACAATCCAATGGGTGTTGGGAAAGGATCGTTGATCATGGTGGATTCTAGTGGATAGGTGTCTGTAGATCTGTGTGAGATAGAGTCTTCCTAGTCGACCATAGGGATCGCATCCCCCATGCTGATGGGTATTAGCTGACTATATATGAGGTTGAGTCTCAACGTTGATGGTTGTCAATTATCTATGTAAAATATCATTTCTTGACATCAGAGAAGATTCAGAGAAGAGAAACAACAACAAGGGTGGTTTTTCTCCTAGAAGGGTTTCCACCAGATATCTTATGCTTCCTTATGATGATTGTTTTCATGGTTGTGATTTGGTGGTTTGTTTTTAGTACATGTTGCTTATATATTTACACATTTATCATATTATAGCTTATGATTCACATTAAGTTGCTAACAAGTGTGTGATTTAGTAAAATAAATAAAAGGAAAAAATTGTGCATAAGTCACATTATTGGTTCACCCCCTCAGTAGTGCTAAAGGTTTCCAAATATTAGTATCAGAGTATTGATCTTTATTTCATATTAATTGTTGGAGAGTAGATATGGGGTTTTTCGTGAATTTATTATTATTATTATTATTATTATTATCTTCTTTTCAGAATGACTTCTCAAGGAATTACTCGCTCTCACTACTACAAATTTCAAGTTATGGAAAGAATGTGTGAAATACAAACTATTTTCTTGTGGATCTAACATTTTGAGATTGGTTTGTGAAGGATATGCTGACGATTCACCTTCATTTGAAGTAATGAAATGAAATTCTTAAACACAACACATCATTCTCGAGAATCTCCATAATGCAAACCTAGAGAAAGTTGGAGATCTAAAATCTACCGAGAAGGTTCGGGACAGATTACATATGTTATATGGAGTTAGCAGCAACAACAATGAGGAAGATGTTGAGAAGAGCGACAATAAGAAGAAGAGATCCAAGAAGAACAAAGCTCTAGTTGAGCTAACTATATAAGAGGACAATAGATCTAAAGGTATAAGCCACAATGATTTACTTTTGAGTTATATTTTTTATAGCAGTGGTGATAATAATTCAAATATGGTTAGTGAAGATGATAGTCATAGTTTAATGCTCCTTAAGGCTAAATATGAATATGCCTTGGCTCTTATTGAAGATATTTATAGTGAAGTTGGTAAACTAATTGATGGATGCAAGGAGCATGAAAATAAATTATAGATATTTGATAAAGAAGAGAAGGATCTCAAGGAGGAGATATCTAAGTTGAGGATGGAGTTGGCAAAATTGAAAATAATTGAAGAATCCAATTGTAGCAAGCAAAAATATAAGAAGGATTATGTTGAAGCCCTTGAAGATGTAATTGGAAATTTGAGAAAGTAACTTGAATAAAAGGACCAGTAGTTGGATCAAGTTAAGAGTACTATAACCATGGAGATATCTGGCTCTAGACTTCAAAAAGGAGAAACAAGTTGACGTGTAGGAAAGAATAACAAAGAAAATCCAAAGAAGTTTGCAACAAAGAATGTGCCCAACCATTACCAAAAACAAAGAAGAGAACCAAGAGGAGATTTCAAATCTATAAGAACATTCACTCCTAGGGTTGAGAGTACTAGTTTTTAGAGGATGAGTCAAAACTCCTTTCCCCCTTGATGGATAAGATTGAGTTCTTCATCTGTCACAATTTTGGACATGTGGAAGCTACTTGTAGGAAGATAATTCACACTTCTATGCAACACTTTGATCAACCATGTAGAGGACCCGCTTTTAGCTATATAAGTGTATTTAATGGTTATTGTTTTTTCTTGTAACCTATTTGACCAAAAGGCTATTGATTGTATATCTAGCACGAGAAGATGTAGATCTGGAATGAGAAAAAGAGGGTCAGATCCTTTGGCTTCATTATCTGGCCCTACAGAGTGTTATATGTGTCATAATTTTGGGCACATGGCCAAGGATTGTAAGATGTCTAGATCCTTGAGGCCTTTGATTCAAAAGCAACATACAAATGAGAATGCACAACCAAGGAAGAAGCGAAGGAACACAAGGAAGAAGGAGGAGGAACTACAAAGATGTGGTGCTTCACTTTGTTTGTGTGATGAGGATGAAATGTGGTATATTGATAGCAGATGCTCACACCATATATTAGGAGATATGAGGAAATTTCACTTCCTAAAGAGAACCAACACTGGTTGTGTTGTTTTTGAAGGTAATGGAACCACAAGAGTATTGGGAAGTGGTAAAGCCAATCTTGGTGAGAAGAGGACCAATGTAGATGATGTGTGCATCATTCAAGGCCTAAAACAAAATATTTTGAGCATGTGAAAAGTGGTTGATGTAGGAAAGGAAGTAGTTTCAACTCCAAAGGTTGCATCATCTGGAAAGAAGGATCAAAGAGAGTGATTTCCAAGGGAGTCAAGACATCGAATAATGTGTGTGTGTTGAAGGGAAGAGTGATTTGTAAGAAGAGACTAGGGAGTACTCTTCCTCATTAGATTCAAAGTAAGAGAGATCAACCCCAATTGTAGTCTTCCCTTACATGTTAGATCTACTTGACTACGAGGTACATATGAGACTAGCATGGTCTCACAGGGAGTGTTGGTGATGATTTCTAGCAACAATGAGTTTTGATTTAGTTCTTCCATACATTTTCATATCAGCAGGATCAACTTATTCATGAGGTGTATTATGCTCAGGGGGAGCTATCTTTTCAAGGCTTGTTATTTATATATTTTATTTATTTTCACTCATATTTCTTGCATCTTGGGTACTTATTGCTTATGAGTGGAAAGACATATATACCAGCGTTACTGCAACTCTTATTGATAAATTTTCAGCTACCTTAGCATGAGGACAATGTGGCAATGATATGCATAAAGTGACTTGAGACATGGACCAACCATATATGGTGTATTATATGCTAATAATTTCAGTCATGTACTTATTATTGTATCATCATTTTATGTTGGTTGAGAGTCCAGTCATTAGGATGTCGAACCTTCATGGTGATAGACATGCATTGGAGGTGTCTCATGAGTTCATGTTCCAATGATATGTATGGGCTAATGATAATCTAGAATCATGTCATATTATGATTTTGAGTATTTGGTCCATAGGAGATGATGATAGAAGCAATGTATTTCATTGTAAAACTCATGTAAATGTTCATGAAGCCATGTACATCTGGGGGTTTGGAAGGAGAGTCATGAGGTCATGTATGAGGTCTTATGTCGTTGCTACAACCATGTATTTGCAATGTATATGTCATGGAGTCTTGCTCATGTGGAGTCTTGGTCCATGTGGTGCTTTTATTTGTGGCAAGGAAGCATTGTTTGTAGCAGAAGCGGTTCATTAAAGTTTGGATATGGAATGTGTTTAGGGGAAGAGTTTTATTTTCTCTTGTTGCTCCAGTGATCCATTATTTGTGTTATGGTCTGCTTGGAGGTGTTCATGGGGTGCCTCATGATATTTTTTCAAAATTGGGGTTTCTTGACCAGATGATATGAGAAAAGAGGTTGATGTTTGACATTGTGCCTGATCATATAGGGAGTTGGGTTGGTGCCTTATATGCTTGATGTTGTTTATGGTTGCCTCATGTTGGCATATTTTTGTTGCTGCTAGAGGTTGATTGGATTGTATGTTGCTTGTTTTTATTGATGTCAAAGCATGGTTGTTTGATGATATGCATTATTTTTTATCCATGTGAAGATCTATTGGTTTAGTGATTGGTGTTGTATTATTCATGCCTTATTATATGTAGTCAACCCTTTTCCATTGATGCCAAAGGGGGAGTCTGTTGTCATTGTAGTGTTGACATTTATGTCAACATGGTCTTAGAATTGTTTTCATGTCATTGGTGACAACTTGATGTTGCTAGCACACATGCTTTATGGTTTGTATGTCAATCTAATAGACACTAGTTTGATGCGAAGAGTTGTTGGACATGTGCTTGTGATGTTTGTACATCATGTTGAGAAATTTGGCAATTCTAGGTCTTCATGTTCATATTTGTGAACTTGACTTGTTGTAGAGGTGTTTTGGCCTTATGATGAGGATCTAGAGATGCTACAATATTATGGAGAGGTATGGAGGAAGTTTGATAGGTTTTGAAGAAATTTTGACAGGTGCAGGAGGTCCTACATGTGCTGGAGATGTTGGAAAAACTCTAGAAGAGTTGTATTACTAGATGGAGGTAATATGTTGTAGGATATCAGTTTTATGTGTTTGATGCCCTTGTACAAGAACTTATTCTCATTTTCATGATGGGAAATTTCTTGTGGGAGATGAACATGATGTCCTTAGAATCTTCTTGAAGCAAAATTGGCAGATTTTATGAGGAAGGAGGGCAAAGAAGGGGTAACATAAGTTACCAGTGGGCATAACGTTACTAACATTGGTAAGGGATTAGAGAAAATCGTTATAACATGTCCAGGGCTTAGAGAGGATTGTTACCTTGTTTCTGAGTGTTTTTCTTTGGATTCCTTGGGCACATTAGGAGAAATTCAACATGGAAATTTCCATAAACTTCTAAATTAATTGGATAAGGCCGAGAATGGTTGAAAAATTCCTCCAGTATGTGTGAATTACTTTAGTGCACAAGTAGTGATGGTCATGGTTTGATTTTGACATATTTGTGCACTCTTGATCTCAGTCCAAAAAGGGATTTCACCCAACACATTATAACTACATCATTTTTGGATTTGAGTAAATGTTGGTTTAAGTAGTAGAGTGGGAAGCTACAGAATGATTCAAACCTACATGTGAGAAAATTAGTGTGTGTAGGTGTTACAAATGACAGTGAAGTGAGTACAACAAATGACTGAAGCTAAATACTAAAGAAAATCATTAGATTTCAAATAAGAGTTGCATTTGTTGTAGCAGAGGTTGTTTGGAGAAGGATAGCCTTGAGGAAAAGGCTAATGTTTCATAATGGATTAAGTAGAGGATTTATTGCATGATTGGACAAATGTTTTTGCAGGTGTTGTTGGTGCATATGGCATAATTCCATATTATTTTATGTTGCTAATATAGAGAGGGTTTGATGTATTTGCTGATTTGTTGCAGTATTTGAGTTAGAGTTTGTGTTGCTAGTTGGTTATGTAATAGGAGATTTGATGTATGTATTGGATCCACATTTTCCAGTATATATATCACATTAATGGTGGTGTTTTTGATGATGATTTGCAAAGAATCTTACTTATGAGATTATGATTGCAATGCTAAATCGGAGTTGAGCAAAGTTTCTAGGATCTAATATGAAAATATATAAAATGAGGTCTTCATGCAGGGTTACCCCTGCTTACACCCATAGTATGCATAAAAATGCATAAATACATTGTCGTAGGAATTTAACTCACAAAGGAGTCAAATCTTCAACTATCAAATGGTTCAGGCTTCTTTATCTGTTCCTTTATATTAGAACTCAATCACCCCGCCTAAAGCTCCTATCGGAACTTTATCAACCCTCAAGCCTTCTTATAAGACTTTGCTTAAGGCCTTTCGTTAATCCTTCCTATTGGGACCTTTAAACCTTAAGTCCGCATATATAACCTTTTCCCTCTTATCATTGGTTATATATAAATTTAACCCACAAAACCTTTTATCGACGCTATTTCCTTATAAAACCATTTACAAAGGAAAATATATGCAAACACACCTTTTTCTGCCTTTATATGGCTTCTGCACAATCCTCGAGGCTACCTTTATCGCAATAGGTATCGCTCCCTTTGCGGGTTATACATACATGCCTCATCACCCCTCCGACTCTGATATGCGACTATCGGAATTGTTAATATATGTTTTAGCCTTAAAAAGACTCGGCAACGCATCTATTGCAATTACATGGAATTATGTTGAAATCCCACTCTAAATACATATAGCGGATCTCAAATTCTATGCACCCGCATATATAATTATCATTGGGTCTGCCTCCTTTGATCCTTTCCGCTATATCTTCCAATCTCCACCTTCTATGATATGCAATAAGCGATCACTTTTGGACCGTCGATTTGGACTCTCGATCCGACGGTCCAGGATCCATCGCATTATTGTAATCACTCTTCTTGATGGTTGGACCCCTACCACTTCAAAGCACTGATCCAATCAATCTTTCGGACCCGATAAGGGTATAAGCCACTCTTGATAAAATTTCAAATCCAGATTCCAAATTTGACTGTGTTTTGCACTGATTCTTAGTGAAATTTGGGTTTTCCACTTGTGGGACTTAAACTGTGTAATAAACTCCTCCGATGCGATATTTTGCTTTTCTCTTCAGCAACATCATCTGAACTATTGATCTTCCAAATCCAACGGCTAATGAGCACTGACACTTTACTCCTTCACTCCTCAATTTTACTTAGTTTTTATGCTAAGTCTTTAGTTCTTCTGTGGTTTTGCTCTTCTTCAAAGGTTTCAGCCTTTCTACTATTTTACTGCACGATTCCTCCTGAGCTTGGCTTTAATTCCTCTAATGGATTCAATGACCCATTATGATCCTCCGAATCACTCTTCTCTTGCGTAGTTCTTCAGAACTCCACCTTCTACTTCCTCTGATCTTAGCTTCCTCTGTGAATTCTCACTTCGCTACCTCTCCAGAGCTTACTGTGATTTTCCAACTGGATTCAAGGATCCATTCGTGATTCCTCTGAATCATTCTGTTTCTTTGTGTCCTTCAGAATTCTGCCTGCAACCTGTTACATAACCTACGAATTCACAAGTAATTCATTCATGAAACACTCTTTCAACACACTGACATAGTCAGGAATATATATATATATATATATATATTATATATATATATATATTATATTAAACAGTGAATTACATATCCGAGACTCTATGTCTCGCACAAGCCTGTTCTTCAATTTTGTGGCCTCTCTCCTTTGAGCTCTGCCCGTAGGCTTACATTTATGCCAAAAAGTTTTGTTGAACTAATCCTGGTTCGACTCCTAAATCCTCTGAACTGACTGCTAAATCCTCTGTCCACTTCTACTTCAATTAATTCATAAAAGATCTCTCTCGTCTCTCAAATTATAAAACTATTTTAAGAGTCCTGATTGACTTCTAATTCTTGTCATTTATTCACCACTCATGTTCTCATTTATTTGAGAGCATTTACAACTTCCTCTCACTCTCTAATTGATTTCTATTTTATACACTCAAAAGCCTAATATTACATCAATTTATCATTTAGGAATCCAACTTCCTAAAAATACATGACCCCTATGTTTACTTAACTACAATGATTTTCCTTGGGTTGAATGCTCCTGCATCAGGGCCGCATAGAACTTGTGAAGGAGTGGCCTCGTGAGAGCGAAGTAGTGATTCTATAACATTAGGAAAAAGAACAATTTGTTAATCCAATTGGTGTTGGGTATTCCAATAGATGTTGGGTGAGGATCATTGGTCATGGTGGCTTCCAGTGGACATGATTCGAATTGGATAATTATATTGTTTGTGATACATCTTGATGCATTTGGAGTGGAAAAATTGGAGGAATCAGCTCACGGGACCGTTTTTACTGGTGGGACCTAGTTTGGCAAAACATGGTCTAAAACCTACTAGGAGCATTTTGAGACATCAAATGAAGTTTTTTGGGGTAAACTTTTTCACTAAAGCACCACACCTTTACATGCTATTTGACGCACAAAAAAATTTCCAACGGTGCAAGAATCATATCAATCGGAGTCTTTATGCAAAAGTTATGCCACTCACAAGTTGACCTTCCTGTTTTCACACCTATAGTTCGGGAGGATGTCACGTCAGCCCCCGTTATTCATGGAAAATGGGATAGCCACATGTTTATGAGGTAAAAGACTCCATAAGAGTCTATTTTGTAACTCTAGTCAAACTTAACCACTAGTAGGCTATCAGGATGTGTTATATCCAGACAACTAGGAGGGAGAGGCATTCTATTCTTTCGAGAGAATTTTGTTCCATAGTCGAGCAAAGATAGCCATGAGAGATAGGAGGTAGAGCACATAGAGAAGATCTATGCATTATAACAGTCCACAGGCTGCAAACATTACTTCTTTGTATCTGCAGCCATATTTCCAGACAGAGAAAGAGAGAGAAGCGACCTCACCTTCCAGTTGAGTTTTTTCATGAAATGGTTTCCCAGAGAACATATCTTGTGTATTATGTGTGTGGGCTTATTTTTTCATTCTCTACTTTTCTGCTTGACTTACTTTTACATGCATGCACTAATTACAGTGAATTTCACAGATGTAGAAATTAAATAAAACTCTAATTAAATAAAACTCTAATAGTGTAGAATCTCATATTTTTAATCTAATATTATCAGATTTGTTATGACAAACTGTCTAATGGAATATCCACATCAGTTTACGGACTAAGACAAGTGTCCATAGATTTGTGTGAGATAGAGTCTTCCTAGCTGGTCATAGGAATCGAGTCCTACATGCTGATAGGTGTCAGTTGACTATATATGAGGTTGAGCCTCCTGGTTGATGGTTGTCAGCTATCTATGGTTGATGGTTGTCAGCTATCTATACGAACGATCGTTACTTGACATAATAGAAAATTCGGAGCAGCACAACAACATCAATAGTGGTTTTTCTCCCAAAAATGTTTCCACCATATATCTTGTATCTCCTTGTGATAATGGTTTTTGTGGTTGTGCTTTTATGGTTTGTTTTTAGTACATGTTTATAATATACTTGCTTATGAAACAGTACGTGATTCAGTTAAAAAAAAAAAATCAAAATTGTAAGGCCCACTATTTATTCAACGCCTGTTCAAAATTTCCAAGAAATTTGAATTTTATTTAAGGCCTCAAGAGAGAAGTCCTCGTATGTTTCGCTGGCATTAATGGGAATGAAACTCTTTGTAAACCTCAAATCACTTAGATCGGTGTAGTGAAACATAAACATTTCCAAAAGCATGGATGGGCCGGGAATGCAGCAACTCATTTTGGCTCTTTTAGATCCTTCGCTTTCAGCACCTTGATTAAACAAATTTCAGTGTTGGACCATACAATAAAAACTCTAAATCCCTGCTGAGTTTATGGACACTTGAAACATAACTGACCAGGTAAAACAAATGCATATGCAAATATATTGATGTTATTTTGTATAGCCAGGAAATTGGACCGGGCCGGGTATGTTTACGTAATGAACTTGAGGAAATATCCCATTCATTCTTTAAAATATCACTTCGATCTTTCTTTTTGATTGTTATACCAAGCAGGTATAAGGAAGTGTGCGCTCTTTGTATGAAAATCCACAACATTCCTCTTCGTCATCTTCGTTCCGTTAGCTGAAAAGCAAGAAATGCAGAGAAACTTGCCATCATGAATTCATGCTTCACCGACAAAACAGGGGATCTGAGGGCTATGAACGGGACTCGAAGGTTTTCAAAATATTAAGAATGGGCAAGGAGGAAGGCAGATGCAGTTTTAGATAGTGGTTGTACCATTTTTCCACCCATTGAATATTAATCTTTTTTCCTGCCAACCTGAAATAGAATTTGATGGGCAAATTGTTCAAGCGGATTTTCCATGATTAAATATTGTTAAATTTTTTGTGTGAAACTTTAAAAATTTGAAAAATAAGTGAAAAAGTATGAAAACCATCCAATTTCAAGAATGAGTCTTTGACTTGCAAATTGCTCATCCGATCATTTGTCATCAAATATAGTTAAAAAATCTACGAAAGTGTGAAGATAAGGAATGAGTCTTTGACGGGCAAATTGCTCATCCAGTCATTTGTCATCAAATATAGTTAAAAAATCTACGGAACCTTCGAAACTGTGAAGATAAGTGAATGAGTTTTTGATGGGCAAATTGCTCATCCGATCATTTGTCATCAAATATAGTTAAAAATCTACGAAAGTGTGAAGATAAGGAATGAGTCTTTGACGGGCAAATTGCTCATCCAGTCATTTGTCATCAAATATAGTTAAAATATCTACGGAACCTTCGAAACTGTGAAGATAAGTGAATGAGTTTTTGACGGGCAAATTGCTCATCCGATCATTTGTCATCAAATATAGTTAAAAAATCTACGAAAGTGTGAAGATAAGGAATGAGTCTTTGACGGGCAAATTGCTCATCCAGTCATTTGTCATCAAATATAGTTAAAAAATCTACGGAACCTTCGAAACTGTGAAGATAAGTGAAAAAGTGTGAAAACCATCCTATTTCACGGGTGAGTCTGTTTAGAAATTCCAATCCTGACGTTACGAACGCCCACGGAAGAGTCTGTTTCGAAATTCCAAACCTGACGTTATAACCACCAGCCGGGCCACGGTTGATTGTATCGTTCGTTTGCAAACGGCCAGTGGTCGGAGGGGACGATGGAACCGCCGAGAGATGAAAATGCCGGAAGCACTGCTTTGGTGGTAGTCGGAGGATGGCCAAATCGTTGACCTTAACCATCCTCCCATCCAAATCGGGAGGGTCCCAGAGATGATAAATACGTGTCAGCATTTGAGGATTTCAAATCACATCATTGTAATGTTGGCAGGTATTCGAAAGCAATTTGGAATCTCAAAGGAGTTTCAAGCCTCTGGAATTTTCACCACGAAGTATTTTAACAAAACAAAGCACTTTATCTTAATAAATTCTTTCCTTATATAACTAGGGATCCTATCAAAAATCTTACCTTAACCAAGGATTCTTTCCTTAGATCACCAAGGACTCCATCATAAAACAAAGTTAAATTAAGAAAAACAATAGACAATTGTATTTGTCCGCTGATTTATATATTCCTTTTCTGGTTAGTTACAATAATAATAAAACCTAAGGATTCTTTCCTTAGATCACTAAGGATTCCATAATAAAACAGGGTAAATTAAGAAAAACAATAGACAATTGTTTTTGTCCACTGATTTATATATTCCTTTTCTTGTCCGTTAATAATAAAACCTAAGGATTCTTTCCTTAGATCACTAAGGATTCCATAATAAAACAAAGTTAAATTAAGAAAAACAATAGACAATTGTATTTGTCCACTGATTTATATATTCCTTTTCTTGTCCGTTAATAATAAAACCTAAGGATTGTTTCCTCAGATCACCAAGGATTCCATAATAAAACAAAGTTAAATTAAGAAAAACAATAGACAATTGTATTTGTCCACTGATTTATATATCAATTTTCTTGTTAGTTACAATAATAATAATAAAACCTAGGTTCACATATACAACAAGGAGGCTATAGTCCAGTAGACTAGTTCAGTTTTGTGGAGTTCTGCTGGATTTCTCTGTAATTGGTGATTGGTGGTTAAGCGTCTGTTCATCTACATATTCCAGGGAAAACGAGGCTTTCGTGGAACCCAATAGATGCCAGTCAGATTAAGCAACAAAAACAGCAGCCCCTTTGGATGAGATTCTCTGTGGCTTTCTCCCAAATGTTGCTGCAATACTGCCGCTGTAAGTCAGTAGAGAATCCTCCGCTTCCGAGCCTCTCAAATTCCATGGCGGTTCTCTTCTTTTTGTTGGTCAATTTAATTCTATGTATCCTCCTCTCCGGATCCACACGCCCTCTCACTGTTACCTTCTTCTGCGTCACGTCCACCACATAGTCCAACAAATCTGCCCATCATCAAGGTTCATCCCAACAAACGAACAGAATTAGATATCATGCGCTTTAACTCTGAAAACAAATTCAAGATAAACCTAATATATACGAACATTCGAAACAATATTCACGACCGCCCAAAGGAGCTTTAGACATAAATAATTAAAGATCGTTTCATTAATGTCACTCTGAACAACATACAGTCAATTTTGGAGAGCACTTTGCAGACTCTGTCGCGGCAATCTTGGCAGCTCATATTAGCATTCAGAACAATCACCTGAACCTGCAATATAGTTTTTAATATCGTATAACACAATTCAGATCATATATGGTATCTAAGCCGTTTGGCAACGAGTATTATAAAGATATTAGTGGAGGAAATAAGGTTACCGCTGGCATTGTTAAGGCCTCAGCGGAGCGCAGCAGCTGAGTTGTTGGAGCCACTGGTGTTTCCGAGACCCGGAGACAGAAGAGGGACATGATTGTTCAGCTGCAATGACAAGTTCTCGATCTGCCACTATTTTTGGATTTAATCGGTAGGCCGCCTTATACTATATAGTAGGTAGGGAATGACGATATTATGGGTGTTCTGTTCTTACTGCCGGGCACGTTCGGTAATTAGGTGATTTTGTTCATAAATATTATCGACACACTTACAATTAGGTTTAATTAATTTAAGTGGACTTTTTATTTTGGGTAAGATGTTGATTGTTTTTGGTGATGTATCTTGGCTTTATATGGAGTTAAGACAGGTTACTTTCCAAGAGTACAAGATTGTTTTGTTGAACAATTCTCAATATTCAAAATTATTTTTCATTTGAATGTTGAAAGTCGTTGTTCAAGCTCACACTCATTAGAGGCTGTCACTTTTTGCAAAATCCCAAGAATCAGATGATGAGGGTTGAAGTTTGAAAGTTTATGGACAAGAGCCAGCGAGTTATTATAGAGCAGAGTTTCCATCGAAGATAATGATGTGTTTGTACTTTTTGTGATTATAACAAACATTGTAAAACTGTGAATCTGGTTAGAAAAACATTTTCCTCTTTTAAATGGAAACTGAGGTTTGCTTTCAATTTTAAATTCTAATTTTAACTGAAATGAATTTGTTGCTAGGTTAACTCAACTTCTATTATATAGTGCTAAACTAATATTCCAACACCGTGCAAAATTTGTCTACCGCTGACTTGAGGTGGTTTGCAAGGATTAGGGTTGTTATAAATAGGCACCTCTTCTTTAGGGCTACCATCACATTGTTTTGCTGCAGTTTCTGAAATGTCATGGCGTGTCACCAGGCGGCTTTACCAGACCATGGTGCGTCTGCCATTTTTGAAAAGTCTTAAAGTAGGTTTTGAATGTTTGAACTCTGCATTGCCTTTGTGTTTAATAATTTACTTAATTGATGTGGATAACGACCATGCGGTTTTGATATTCTAATTCGGAGAGGAGAGCGACTGTCATGTGTTTGAGGAAGTATAGCATGACCCGCTGCAACACAGAAATGATATATAATAGATGTGAGTGGGATCCGACAGAGGCGAGCTGCTGGCATTCGGTATGGGTTGCCATCGTGTTTTGCTTTACATGTTCTATAAACTCAAACTTAAGTTGAATGGAGGGCATTGTGACCATAAAACCATCACAGTGGCAAGGATCCAAGCACAATTTCCACATTATATGAAAGGTGGCAAGGATCCAAGTACAATTTCCACATTATATGAAAGGTGTTGGAAGAATTACCTCATTTTTATAGAATCCTTAATTTCTACTTGACAATCCTAGTTACTGGTTTGGAACGTTTGACAACACCTGCCGTTTTGGTGTAACTTCAAACCTCCACATGGTATCAGAGCTTGGACCCAAGTTCTTAATTTTAAGGGGGGTGTTGGAAAAATCCTCTATAGAATCTCTAATTTCTACCCTAAAGATCTTAGTTACTGATTTGGAACTTTTACCATCACCTGCAAATTTTAATATAATGACAAACCTCCACAAAATATTATTCTATGTAATATTTTTATTTTTTATTTTAAAATATTAATTTTAATGGTTGACTTTGTTTTATAAAATTATATATCTTTTATTATTAAAAAAAATTGATTCAATTTGATTTATAAAGATTTCAACCTTGATTTTATGATTTAGATAATAATTCAACTGTTCATGGCAATTAATAATTCAACTGTTTTATGAATTATATTCGCTTTACACGATGACAATCAATAATTCAAATATTACATGAGTTATATTCACTTTACACCATAATATAACTGTTTTAATTTGTAAAAGATAAATTGGTAAACATCCCTTTTTTTCAATCATATTTGTTATTAATTTCGAAAGTTTAATTCATGAATGTCGTTTTTCGTTTTCGTGGAAAGAGTTTTCTTCCTATTAAACTACCGGTGGGAGTGGAGTTCATGCTCCATTGATATCGAATGTCTGTGCGTAAAGGAGTTTTGTCATGAGATCACATTGAGTGAAGTTAACTCTACATGGGTTGATAATATTTTTTGAAAATGGAGTGGGTATGATATGTTTAGGTTATTTTATTTTAATTTTTTTTTGTTAAGTTTGGTAAGACTTTTTTATTTTTTATTTTATATGTTTATTATTCACCTCTGTACAAGATTTAAACTTTTCATTCCAAGGCCATTCCTACTTGAGCTACTCCACGAGGATTAGGTTATTTTATTTTTATTTTAAATATGAATTAAAAAAATATTGAGAGTAGAAAAATTTGCAGTTGTCAAAATAGTAGTGGGCATAGTCATGTAAAAGTTTCACACTGAATCTAGCTAAAACAAAATCACAAAAATCTTGCAAGAGAAAAAGAGCACAAAGAGAAGCTTGAGAGAAAGAATGAAAAACTATATAGAATGAGTAAACAAAAATTACATAATATACTCTACATGGTTGAACTAATGAGCCATAGTAGTGAATCTAGAGAGATGTGTGGAAATATCTATGTTTATGGAAACATGCATGTAATTGAGGAAACATCTCCAATACCACCCTTGAAGCACTACTAGGGAGAACACAATGAATGGTTCCCGACAAGAAGTCATGTTAGGTACCCGCTTTACAATGCATCTAAATAACATAGAATAACTAAACAAGAGGAAAAAGGGAAAACCTATTGGGAACAACCCCCCCCCCCAACCTCCCAAAGTACTTCAATTTAGACAAGTTATAAAGAGGTTCATCCTGGATTAAAAGTTTATCAAAGGATATATTGTAAAAACACACCAAGTATGATTTGAGGAAGAGCCATTTAGGATAATAGATTCAAAATAGACTCAATAGGCACAACATGTCATCTGGCCCTCCTAGCGCTAGAATGTCAATGATGTTGCATACCACCAACATAAGGGGGTCTTCTCGATGTGAAGTCCCAATTAGGCTTCACATTCTTTGGAGTAGGAGCCGCATCTGGAGTATACCGGACCATCATAACTCAAGGTTTTCCTTTGATGAAAAGAGTAACATAAGAGATTAACACATAACCTTTGAAATCAGCAAGCAAGTTTCCATTGTGAAACACAAGTTGTAATGTGTAAAAGGAGGCCTTCACGAGAGGGGAGACAAGAGTGAGTCCCTAGGAGGAAAGTAATAGTACTATCCTAAGAGAGACATGAGAGAAATGAAAGATTCATTAGCTATCTAGCTAAATAGTTCTCATATACATGTCAACGATCATTAAAACAAATACAAAACATATTCAACAAGGTAAGTATAAAAGCCAATGAAGTAGTTCAATTTATTTAGTACATATGAATATAACATATATCACAAACATTTGAAGAATAGTCTTAAAACATTCACGATACATGCATGAAAATGTGTAAAAGGATCAATGAGTTCCAATTATTAGGTGAAAGATCTAAGTACATAGTTACAATGGTGGGCCACTAGCTCTCATAGTGGAACATTAGGTCACTTCTTTCTTCTCCAAAAGAATGATTTTCTCTCCTATGTCTAGCTGGAGAAGCTAGGGCTATCTCTCCGAAGTCTAAGCGTTCAAAAGCCCTTTTATTGAGTCATGAAGGTGTATTTATAATAAAAGGAATGACCTTTCATATCCCCATGACTCTTGAACTACCATCATGACTCTTCGACTTCTAAATGACCTTTGAACTTCTATTTGACCTTTTTTTCCACACGTGATTTTACATATTCCACATATGACTCTTGGTCTTCCACCTCTTTTACATTTTGTTATTTTCCTTGAAAATACATCATTACATTCCACATGATGATATGGTAGGACACATTGACACATATGACACTGTGATGACACTTGTACAACCCATTCTTTGGCAATTGGCAATGGTGACATGGAACTTCATGATAATATGGCAATGCCAAGTTCCTCTCTTTGTTGTTGTTCCTTGAATTCTTCATGATGGATTTCATCAGTACTTTATCTTCATGATATATCTTATTTTTTCTTCATCTTGAACCTCCAAAGGTCTTGGATCAGCATCAATACCTTCTCTGAGTTATCATGCAATGTCTTCTTTCTGTCATGGTCACGATCTACTTCACGTCTTTGTGATGGTTTCTTCTTTGTGAAAGTGATTCCATGTTCATTCTCCTTACTATATTACGTACGCATCACCTTGCCTTGTTGAGGAGGTACACCTACCAATGAAGTTCAATCATGACAAGTATAAATTAGTATTGAAATCATCTATCCTATCTCTACCTTTCTCATGAAAGGAACTACTTGTGATAGGCATGTGAAAAGACTGAGAATGAAAGGCTTGATGAAGAGGGTGCAATTGAGCTCAACAGTGGCTAAGGGAGGCACCACTGTTCACTAAAAATATGCCATGCACTATGAGGAGGTGCTCTTAAAGGTCCAACATAGTGTGCAAGCACAAGGAACAATGTGATGACCCTATTGAATAAAACTATATCATGTGCTAGGCTGAAGGGAATATGAGACATTGAAAGCATAGTTTAACTTAAAAATGACTTAAAGGAGGCCTCACTGAGCTATAGGATTGCACCACGCATTGAGGAAGGAAAGGGAGGAAAAGTCTTGGGCATTGAGAGGGATCATACTCAATAGTGGGAGCAAGACTAAGCACTGTTACTTTCCTATGCGTTGGGAAATAAGGGGAGGCCTAAAGATAGTGAAATTTTCCTCAAAATTGGTCCGTTGTATATAGAAACTGTGACCTATGTTGGGAGGGAGAGGCCTGATTAAGTCTTTAGTGCATTGGGAAATTCTAGTGGCTAAGGGTTGAGTCACTGTTGATTAGAATTCCGCTATGCACTGGGAAGGAAGGAGAGACCTGAGGCTAGCACAATTTTCCTCAGTAGTGGACCACTGTCTTCTAGTAATGTGATCTATACCCTATGTTAGAAAAAATTTATTGCAAAGGGGTTGTCTGTGAGAGGAGATTGCACAATTTGCTGAGGGAGACAATAGAAAGCTAAGTCACTTAGCCTAGAAAGTTTCTTACAACATTGTGAAGGAAAGAGGGCCTTTGCATTCCACAATTTAATTTTTCAAGGTGACAGAAGAGGTCTTTGATGTTAGCTAGAAGTTCTCTATGTGTTATGCATGGAGAGGTGATCAAAAATCGGTGTAGGGAGTCAGTACAAGCAAGGAGGATTAGGTGACTATGTGTTATATACCTAGGGGGATAATATGGGGTACAAAGGGAGGTACCCAAGGTAATAATGTAATAATGGGATGGGCCATAGTAATAAATAAGGTGGTTAACCCATATCATGTAAGGGACCACAAGTAGTTAATAATAATGTAATGGGCCCATGGTATTAGTTCGATGGTATGAGGGAACCATGGTAATGACCCATGGTATTGTATATATGAAGCCTATATAGAGGCTAGAGACTCCACATGGAGAGTGTGAAGGAATTATGAAGGACTATTGTATGTACAGGCATATGGCTTGTGGAGTGTTCTCCTTCCTTAAGGAGTGAATGTATGGTGTTGCCCTGCCTTAAGGGTT
Organism: Pinus taeda; assembly: GCA_000404065.3. Taxonomy (NCBI): domain Eukaryota; kingdom Viridiplantae; phylum Streptophyta; class Pinopsida; order Pinales; family Pinaceae; genus Pinus; species Pinus taeda. The sequence continues at coordinate 149,142 of APFE030237375.1, forward strand.
TTGATATCAATAAAGAATCATTTCATATTACTTCTGGGTTTATTTGCATTATCTTATATTTTCATATCAGATCTATAATATTTATGGGTTAGATCTATAACAAGTGGTATTAGAGCTATAACAAGTGGTATCGAAGCTATAGATCTTGCACCATGACGACCAAATCTGCGTCAAAAACTCGCTGCCAGGACATATTATCTACAACCCACTTATTTTTAAATCAACGATATCTCCTTCATCCGGACTCCGATTTGACCGATTTTGTTTTTGAAATAGGGTATTTTTTCACATAGAATCCAGATCTACAATTATATTTTGTAGATATTGCACCAAAACGTACAAATCTGATCTGAAATCTCGCCGCCCCCGAAATTCTGCAAAAAAAAAATAAAAATTCTCCACTTTTTTGCCCAAGAAAGTGCTCTAATACCACTTGTTATAGCTCTGATACCACTTGTTATAGATCTAACCCAGAAATATTACAGATCTGATATGAAAATATAAGATAATGCAAATAAACCCAGAAGTAATATGAAATGATTCTTTATTGATATGTAAACCCTTAAGGTAGGGCAACACCATACATTCACTCCTTAAGGAAGGAGAATACTCCACAAGCCATATGCTTGTACATACAATAGTCCTTCACAATTCCCTGACACTCTCCATGTGGAGTCTCTAGCCTCTATATAGGCTTCATACATACAATACCATGGGTCATTACCATGGTTCCCTCATACCATCGAGCTAATACCATGGGCCCATTACATTATTATTAACTACTTGTGGTCCCTTACATTATATGGGTTAACCACCTTATTTATTACTATGGCCCATCCCATTATTACATTATTACCTTGGGTACCTCCCTTTATACCCCATATTATCCCCCCTAGGTATATAACACTATGCTTTTAAGGTTTTCAACTTTGCAATCCAAGGAGTTGACCTTAAGAGAGGCTTAATGCACTACTGTGGGAGGAAGGGGTATCATAAATTGGGCTCATGAATAGGTTATGCACATTACCTAGAAAGAGGGTTCATGTATTCACAACTTGCACTGGGTAGGAGGACCAAGAAGATCTCCGAGATGACTAACTATGGCACCAGTAGAGTAAGAGAGGGAAAATCATCCAAACAAGACTCAAACATGGATCACTCACATGAATTCCATCAATACAAACCGAATGAATGCAAAAGACTCATGAACATAAATCACGCCTTGAAACGATAGAAAAAAACACTTATTTCTATGCGCGACAATTGAAACGCCACATTTCAACACTTAGAATACAATTTGCAACTGAAGTATCAACTACGACCATAAAATGTGGTAAGCTATAAGAATGTGTCTAGTGCATATCCTCATGATATATATGACCATCTAATAGAGAATATTTCATTAGATCTACCTCTAGTATGTGCAAAGGTGTGACACATACAATAGTGAAAATGGTCAGAAGCAACACTTGTGACCAAAAGAAAAATGAAAACGAAACTTGCAAAAGCTAAAGAAATTGAGGGTGACACATGCCAAAGAAAAAATAACATGAAAATGCCACTTGATAAAGAGAGAAAAAGAAAAAATGATAGTCATGAACGTGTAAGTGACACTTGTGAAACAAAGGTGCGCAAAAGATACAGTTGGGAAAACTCATCAAAATAAAAGTACAATTGCAAACAAAATTAGAGGGACTCTCAATGGAAAGTGCACACTACTGTCAATTGTCTAGGCTTGTATATAGAAAAGTGCACTCAAACATTTATCAAGGACCAAGAATGTGTAATCAAGTACCAAGAATGTGTAATCAAGTGATTTTAACACTTAGAATCCAAGGAGAAGACTTGAAAGCTTAAAGATACATAAATCGACCATGAAGCGACTATGGAACAATAGATCATAAGATCCCCCATAGGATCCAAAATTAAAGTGTAGGAAAATTTTTGGAAGGTGTTGATCACAACATTAATAGAAAAACAAGGCGGAAATTGTAAAATTATGGTCACTAGATGTTAAAACATCTAAGTCATCCATTTCTTTAGACCTCCAAAGAGTCCTTTACAATCATTCCAAGGTATTTAAGATTCCCAAAGGTCTCCCACCTATTCGCGATCATGATCATTCTATTCACTTGGTTCTAGGAAGTGTTCATCCAAACATCAGACCTTACATGTATCCATATGCTTAGAAGAGTCAAATTATTGGCATGGTTGTAGAAATGCTAGAGTTAGGTATAATTCAACCAAGCAAAAGTTCTTTCTCTTATTTAGTAGTATTGGTGCATGAGAAGGATGTATCATAACGCATATGTCATATTATAAAGAACTAAACAAGGTCACTATTAGAGATACATTTCCCATTCCTATCATAAATGAATTTTTGGATGAACTACATGCAATAATTTACTTCACCTAGCTAGATCTTCATTTATGATATCATAAAATTATAATGAAGATAAAAGATATTTCAAAACAACATTCAAAACCCATGAAGGTCATTGCAAAGTTTTGCTCATGCATTTTGGCCTTGCTAATGCACCTTCCTTATTTCAAGCTTTGATGAATTCCATTTTCAATCATTTCCTTAGAAAATTTGTGTTCATATTTTTTTATGATATACTATTCTACAACAAGTCTTGGAAAAATAAAATTTAACATGTTGACGGGGTGCTCTAAGTATTGGAGGAGAAACAATTGTAAGAAAAATGCTCTGAATGTTTCTTGGGGGTATATGAGGTGGAATATTTGGGTTATATTTTATCTCATGAGGGTGTTAAGGTAGACCCTAACAAAATTAAAGCCATCAAGGAATGGAAAATCCACACAACCTTAAAGCATCTTTGAGGATTTCTCAAGTTGATAGGTTATTATCAGAAGTTTGCTAAGAATTATGGGAAAAAAACAACACCTCTAACAACATTACCAAATAAAGATGCATTTTTTAGACTCCAGAAGCAACCAAGGCCTTTGAACATCTTAAAGAGGAAATGTGTCGAGTTCTTGACTTAGCTACATAAGATTCACAAAAAACTTTATTGTGGAATGTGATGCTTGAGGAAATGGAACTGGCGCTATTTTAATGCAAGAGGGAAGACCCATTTCTTCTGAGAGTCGTCCAATCAAGAGAAGGAATTTACATAAACCTATTTATGAGAAGGATATGTTGGAAATACTATGAGCCCCAAAGAAATCCCACCCTTACCTAATGGGAATTCACTTCAAGATGGAAACAAATCATGATAGTCTTAAATACTTATTAGAACAAAGATTATCTTTAGAAGAGAAACAAAAATGGGTCAAAAATATGTTGGTTTATGAATTTGAAATCATCTACAAAAATGTTGAAAATAACAACAAGAAATGTTAGAAATAACATCAGGAAAAATCCTAATTTAATTTGTCCTTGAATTAAATTAGGAACTAAATTGTAATCCCACATCTCACGACAAATTGTAATATTTAACTAAGTTAATTTGACTTAGTTGGCTCAGTTAATTAGAGTTGAGAGTCTAACATGAGTCACGTAGATATTCTCCTACATTTTAGGATCTTTGGTTGAGTTTATTTTGAGTTGTAATTATTTAATTCAGTTTAATTAAGTTAAAGTTAGTTAAACTAATTCCAAATGATAAAGGAATTAGTGGGAGATCTAGCAGTGGGGTGTACCTTGCAGTATTGGGGTTTAACCAATAGTGATCAACCAGTAAATTGAAGATTCACTTATAATTAACTCATGCATACGAGATCAGAGAAAAACCTAGTTGAGTTTGGAGTTCAGGGATAATGTACTATCATTTGTATAATCATATGAATTTTACAAGTGGTGCATGCGATCATAAGAATTCCTATGAGAAACGCACAATTAATATTTGTATAATTTCCCAATTAAATATGGGTTAATTCCCAACGGAACAATTTAAGGAAATAGGAGCTTGACAGACAACAAAATTGGCTAAGTATTGGCTTGAGCTTGTTTGACAAGTAGTGAAACAGATAGAGATAGTGCAAAGGTTGCTCGGGCTTGCAAAAAGAATTGTAATCTTCTCAAATGTTATGATTAATGTAATATACAGATAATAGGGTTTTTTAGCTATGGCTTTCCCCAAAAAATCACTGTGTTACATGTGATTAAATTCTTTCTCTTTTATGCTTTGTGATTTCATCGATCATTTATTATTTATGTTGATGAGTACATTAGATTCAAGTCATTTATTTTAGCATATTACAATATGCAGTTTGAATTTACAAGGAATTTATACATGGTATCAAAGTTGAAATCACTATAGAAGAAGAGAATACAAGTTTGTCTTTTGCAGGAGAAATCAAATCTGCAGTATCATACTTCAAAGCCAGCAGGATGTCGTTCTACAAATTGAGACTCCAATATGCCCTTGAGGATAGTTTGAACTATATTGCTTGGAAGGAAAGGATGGAGGAAATGTTGGAAGGAAACGAGTTTAAGAAATTCATAGAAAATGACTTTCCTAAGCCAGTTGATGCTCAGGATCTGGTAGAGTGGAGAAAGTGTGTGGCAAAGGCGAGAAGGATTATCCTAGAAGGAGTTTGAGATCATATTGTCTCGAACCTCCATAGTAAGGAAAATCCATTTTCAATGTGCAAGGCCTTGACATACCTGTTTCAAAACAACAATGACAACATGAAATTGGAACTGAAGGGCAAGCTACGAAAGATTAAGATGGAGAATGGTGACTCAATACCAAAGTACTTGACCAAGTTCACCCAATGTCGAGATGAACATGGAAGTGCCAGTGTTATAGTTGCTGAAGATGATCTGGTGAGGCTAGCACTTCTATGACTTCCCAAGAGCTGGCACAACTACTAGGACTCTATGAGAGGAGATTTCATAATTTGCTATGGGAGACAATAGAAAGCTAAGTCACTTAGCCTAGAATGTTTCTTACAACATTGTGAAGGAAGAGGGCCTTTACATTACACACTTTAATTTTGCAAGTGGATAAAAGAGGTCCTTGATGTCAACTAGAAGTGCTCTATGTGTTATGCATGGAAGAGGTGATCAAAACTCGGTGTAGGGAGTCAGTACAAGCAAGGAGGATTAGGCGACTATGCTTTTAAGGTTTTCAACTTTTCAATCCAAGGAGCTGACCTTAAGAGAGGCTTAATGCACTACTGTGGGAGGAAGGGGTATCATCAATGGGGCTCATGAATAGGCTGTGCACATCACCTAAAAAGAGGGTTCATGTATTCACAACTTGCACTAGGTAGGAGAGCCAAGAAGATATCCAAGATGACTAACTATGGGACCAGTAGAGTAAGAGAGAGAAAATCATTCAAACAAGACTCAAACATGGTTCACACACATGAATTCCATAAATACAAGCCAAATGAATGCAAAAGACTCATGAACATAAATCACACCTTGAAACAATAGAAAAAAACACTTATTTCTAAGCGCGACAATTGAAATGCCGCATTGCAACACTTAGAATACAAGTTGCGACTGAAGTATTGACTACGACAATAAGATGTGCTAAGCTATAAGAATGTGTCTAGTGCATATTCTCATGATATATATGACCATCTAATGGAGAATATTTCATTAGAGCTACCTCTAGTATGTGCAAAGGTGTGACACATACAATAGTGAAAATGGTTAGAAGCGACACTTGCGAAAAAAGAAAAATGAAAACGACACTTTCAAAAGCTAAAGAAATTGATGGTAACAAATGCCAAAGAAAAAATAACATGAAAATGCCACTTGATAAAGAGAGAAAAATAAAAAATGACAGTCATGAATGTGGAAGTGACACTTTTGAAATAAAGGTGCACAGAATATACAGTTGGGAAAACTCACCGAAATAAAAGTACAATTGCAAACAAAATGAGATGGACTCTCAATGGAAAGTGCACACTACTGTCAATCGTCTAGGCTTGTATATAGAAAAGTGCACTCAAGCATTTATCAAGGACCAAGAATGTGTAATCAAGTGACTTTAACTCTTAGAATCCAAGAAGAAGGCTTGAATGCTTAAAAATACATAAATCGACAATGAAGTGACTATGGAACAATAGATCATAAGAGCCCCCATAGGATCCAAAATTAAAGTGTAGGAAAAATTTTAGAAGGTGTTGATCACAATATTAATAGAAAAACAAGGCGGTAATTGTAAAATTATGGTCACTAGATGTTAAAACATCTAAGTCATCCATTTCTCTAGACCTCCAAAGAGTCCTTTACAATCATTCCAAGGTATTTGAGACTCCCAAAGGTCTTCCACCTATTCGCAATCATGATCATTCTATTCACTTGGTTCTAGGAAGTGTTCATTCAAACATCATACCTTACATATATCCATATGCCTAGAAGAGTGAAATTGAATGCATGGTTGTAAAAATGCTAGAGTTAGGTATAATTCAACCAAGGCAAGGTTCTTTCTCTTCTTTAGTAGTATTGGTGCATAAGAAGGATGTATCATAACATATATGTCATATTATAAAGAACTAAACAAGGTCACTAGTAGAGATACATTTCCCATTCCTGTGATTAATGAATTTTTGGATGAACTACATGTAATAATTTACTTCACCAAGCTATATCTTCATTTAGGATATCATAAAATTACAATGAAGATAAAATATATTTCAAAAACAACATTCAAAACCCATGAAGGTCATTGCAAAGTTTTGCTCATGCATTTTGGCCTTGCTAATGCACCTTCCACATTTCAAGCTTTGATGAATTCCATTTTCAATCATTTCCTTAGAAAATTTGTGTTTGTATTTTTTTATGGTACACTATTCTACAACAAGTCTTGGAAAAATCAAATTTAACATGTTGATGGGGTGCTCTAACTATTGGAGGAGAAACACTCGTAAGAAAAATGATCCGAATGTTCCTTTGGGGTATAGGAGGTGGAATATTTGGGTTATATTTTATCTCATGAGGGTGTTAAGGTAGACCCTAACAAAATTAAAGCCATCAAGGAATGGAAAATCCACACAACCTTAAAGCATCTTCGAGGATTTCTCAGGTTGATAGGTTATTATCAGAAGTTTGCTAAGAATTATGGGAAAAAACAACACCTCTAACAACATTACCAAATAAAGATGCATTTTTTGGACTCCAGAAGCAACCAAGGCCTTTGAGCATCTTAAAGAGGAAATGTGTCGAGTTCTTGACTTAGCTACATAATTTTTCACAAAAACATTTATTGTGGAATGTGATGCTTGAGGAAATGGAATTGGCACTATTTTAATGCAAGAGGGAAGACCCATTTCTTTTGAGAGTCATCCGATCAAGGGAAGGAATTTACAAAAATCTATTTATGAGAAGGAAATGTTGGAAATACTATGAGCCCAAAAGAAATCACGCCCTTACCAAATGGGAAGACACTTCAAGCTGAAAAAAAATCATTATAGTCTTAAATAATTATTAGAACAAACATTATCTTTAGAAGAAAAAAAAACATGGGTCAAAAATATGTTGGTTTATGAATTTGAAATCATCTACAAAAACGTTGAAAATAAAAACAAGAAATGTTAGAAATAACATCAAGAAAAATTCTAATTTAATTTGTCCTTGAATTAAATTAGGAATTAAATTGTAATTCCACATCTCACGACAACTTGTAATATTTAACTAAGTTAATTTGACTTAGTTGGCTCAGTTAATTTGAGTTGAGGGTCTAACATGATTCATGTAGAGATTCCCCTACCTTTTAGGATCTTTGGTCGATTTTATTTTGATTTGTAATTATTTCATTTAGTTTAACTGAGTTAAAGTTAGTTAAACTAATTCCAAATGATAAAGGAATTAGTGGGAGATCTAGTAGTGGGGTGTACCTTGCAGTATTGGGGTTTAACCAATAGTGATCAACCAGTAAATTGAAGATTCACTCATAATTAACTCATGCATATCAGATCAGAGAAAAATCCAGTTGAGGTTGGAGTTCAGGGATAATGTACTATCATTTGTATAATCATACGAATTTTACAGGTGGTGCATGTAATCATAAGAATGCCTATGAGAAATGCACAATTAATATTTGTGTAATTTCCCAATTAAATATGGGTTAATTTTTGGCTTGTATGGGCTTGACCCAGGTTTGGAAGAGTTATTTAGCCAAACAAATCCCGCAGCTACCGGCCCTTTTGGCAACAGCCCGCGCAGCGCGGATTGAGGTCTCACCTGAGGTAGTAGGGGAGGGTGCTGGAACCAGGTTTCCACACCCTAGGGATGCCTTAGTGTGGTTTGGGAGGTTCGCTCACTGGTTTACAGCTCCGCGTTATTTGGTACTCGCACCGGTCCAGAGTGATTATATTTTTCTTATTACTGCGTTGTTTTACTTTTATGATTCAGAGCTATTCAACAGGGTTTTAAGAAAACATTTAACCAACATAATCGATTCGCGCATAAAATGAACCCAGATTCACATATACTTATCAAATTTTCATTAACCAGAGATAGAAAGGTAAACCATAAAGACAGATGAGCGATAACACAGAATTTATAGAAGCAAACTTATCTTTATTATTATTCTCCACCAATACATCTAGATCTACCCTGCCCACTCAGCTGCAGGGGTCCATGCACACAACTGCGGACTTTCCAAGGCTTTGTGCACACCACTGCAGAGCCTCTACCTACTACACAACCCTTGACTCAGACTTACATATGCTTTCAGACTATCTTCTTCAAGAACCCATTACATTTCATCCCTCAAAAGAACTACCTTTCCCTCATAGAGCTGCGCTCTATTTATACCCTTCCCTGGCATCTGATCCCTGTGCAGGCCGACTCTGTTTACATTAATTTTTATTATTTTCGAGCGGACTACCCTTTGAATCAATCTATTACACTTCGCGCTCCACATACTTTGGAGTTTTTATGATATTTTAATCCTACTTCTTGGGATTTCTTCCCCAAAACCCTTATGCGGGACCTCCGCTACCCAACATTAATTCCCAAGGGAACAATGTAAGGAAATAGGAGCTTGACAGACAACAAAATTGGCTAAGTATTGGCTTCAGCTTGTCTGACAAGCAGTGAAATAGATAGAGATAGTGCAAAGGTTGCTCGGGCTTGCAAAAAGAATTGTAATCTTCTCAAATGTTATGATTAATGCAATATATAGATAACAGGGTTTTTTAGCTATGGCTTTCCCCAAAAAATCATTGTGTTACATGTGAATAAATTCTTTCTCTTTTATGCTTTGTGATTTCATCGATTATTTATTATTTCCGCTAATGAGTAGGTAGAATCAAGTCAATTATTTTAGCATGTTAAAATATGTCGTTTGAATCTACAAGGAATTTATACATGGTATCAAAGTTGAAATCACTATAGAAGAGGAGAATATAAATTTGTCTTTTGCCGGAGAAATCGAATCTGCAATATCATACTTCAGAGCCAACAGGATGTCATTCTATGATTTGACACTCGAATATGCCCTTGAGGGTTGTTCAAACTATATTTCTTGGAAGGAAAGGATGGAGGAAATGTTGGAAGACAACGGGCTTAAGAAGCTCATAGAAAATTACTTTCCTAAGCCAGTTGATGCTCAGGATCTAGTAGAGTGGAGAATGTGTGTGGCAAAGGCGAGAAGGATTATCCTAGAAGGAGATCGAGATCATATTGTCTCGAACCTCCACTGTAAGGAAACTCCATTTTAAATGTGCAAGGCCTTGACATACCTGTTTCAAAACAACAGTGACCACATGAAACTGGCACTGTAGGGCAAGCTCCGAAAGATCAAGATGGAGAATGGTGACTCAATACCAAAGTAATTGACCAAGTTCACCCAATGTTGGGATGAACTTGGAAGTGTCAGTGTTATAGTTGTTGAAGACAATCTGGTGAGGCTAGCACTTCTATGACTTCCCAAGAGCTGGCACAACTACTAGGAATCAGTTACTGGAAGGACGAAGCTACCAGAGTGGGAGCGATTGTGGTACGACTTGGTTCAAGAAGAGATTCGACAGAACACTATAGATGTATCCTCATCCAAGCATGATTATGAGGAGAACTATGCCTTAGCTGGAAAGGTGAAGAGAAGGAAGGGTAAGTCATCTAGCATTCCAAGTCAATTTCCAGTCAGGGCGACAACAAGAAGGACATGTCAAATATTAAATGTTTTCACTGTCACGATCTGGGGAACTATTCCACAAAGTGTCCACATAAGAAGGTCAGTAAAAATCCCTTAGGAGGAGCGACAGGTGAAGGTATTTCTTCACAATCTGAGATGGATTTCACTCTCATTGCGTGCGTGGAAAGCACTGTAATGGGAATCATGTGGTATCTTGATAGTGGTGCCTCATTCCATATGAAAACTAATAGAGATATCTTCAGTGACTTGGAGGAGAAAGACCTCAATAAAAACAGTATCAATTAATTTTCAAAGGGAGTGTGGGTCCCCTCTTAAACTCACAAGTGTGATTTATGTTCTAGGACTAAAGAAGAATCTTGTTTTTGTCGTGGTATTGGAAGATCCTGGCTATGTTGTGATATTTAACAAAGGAAAGGTTTTCCTTAGACACATCGCCATGAGACAGGCGAAACAAATTTGTGTATGAGTCAAGAAACTGTATGCACTTGAGGTACAAGATGCATACAAATCCTTAAGGGGCGAGGAAATGGTTAGAGACTTGGTGGTTGAAAAGGAGGATAAATTACCTCTCAACATGCAGCCTAAGAAGCAACCTCAACAAGTTGTGGAGTAGCTACAATTGGAGAAACAGAGAGGATACCGAGTGGAGACATCCAGTCAAGAAGAGACCTACAGTAGGGGGGAATTTTGAGCGAAGTGGGCAGAAGGATAATATGCATCCATACCGCTAGGTGTGAGGTGGGGAGATATGAAACCTTAGTCCAAGAGTTTTAGAAATTGGGTGGGATCCATTGAGGTGTTTTTTGTCTCATGGATCATTACCTTGCTACGGGGGGGCCACAATATTCAGTAGCAGGAGGATTAGTGTCAGTCAGATACTGAGAAGTGCAGAGAAGTGTTGACAGGAGAGAAAGAGGCTCAATATTAGAGTCAACAACAACACAATTTTCCCAGTAGATAGTTGCAGACACAACTTATTTATTTTATTTTGTTTGGATGCCTTTTTTTTTAGTTTTAGATGTTACAGTAGTAACAACAATAGTGACAAGAGTTGCATGCAGAACATTCCAAAGTTACCGGATTGGAATAGAGTTGAATTCCTTTCTTGTTGAGAGAGAGTGTTGAAAATAACAACAAGAAATGTTAGAAATAACATCAAGAAAAATCCTAATTTAATTTGTCCTTGAATTAAAATAGGAATTAAATTGTAATTCCACATCTTATGACAACTTGTAATAGTTAACTAACTTAATTTGACTTAGTTGACTCAGTTAATTAGATTTAAGGGTCTAACTTGATTCATGTAGAGTTTCTCCTACTTTTTAGGAGCCTTGGTTGATTTTTATTTTGAGTTGTAATTATTTAATTCAGTTTAATTGGGTTAAATTCTATTAAACTAGTTCCAACTGATGGAGGAATTAGTGGGAGATCTAGTAGTGGGGTGTAACCTACAGTAGTGGGTTATAACCAACATGGATCAACCAGTAAATTAAAGATCCACTCATAATTAACTCATGCATGGCAGATTAGAGAAAGACCCAATTGAAATTGGAGTTCAGGGACAGTTTACTATCAGTTGTATAATCATACGAATTGTAAAGGTGGTGCTTGAAATCAAAGGAAGGACTATGAGGATTGCGCAATTTGTATTTGTCGAATTTCCCCATTAAATATTGGCTAATTACCAAGGGAACAACGCAAGGAAATAGGAGCTTGGTAGGCAACATAATTGGCTAAGTATTGGCTTGATATTGTCTAAGAAGCAGTGAGATAGATAGAGATAGTGCAGAGGTTGCTCGAGCTTGAGAAAAGCATTATAATATTCTCATCTTTTTTTAGTAATGCAATATACAGATAATAGGGCTTTTTAGCTATGGCTTTCCCCAGAAAATCATTGTTTTATGTGTGACTAAATTATTTCTCTTTTGTGCTTCTTGATTTCATCGATCATTTATTGTTTTTGCTGATGAGTAGAGTAGATTCAAGTCAATTGTTTTAGCATATTACAATCTACAATTTGAATCTACTAGGAATTTCTACAAAAAATGGAAGCAACATGTTGTTGTAGATGCACCCTTAATAAGGGATGAGGATGTGTACACATTTCTCTTTGCCATTTTTATTATCCAACCTGATTGGATAATTGAAGTAAGGGATGAATGTAATAATGATAAAGAAGTGTGGACACTCATTTAAATTTTCAACAAGATCACAATGCATCTGATATTTTTATTTGGAAAAATGACTCATTATAGTACAAAGATTACTTGTATCGAAATCCCAACTCAAAAAAAAGATTCTTATGGAATCACACACCTCTCCTATAGGAGAGCATTCAGGATTTGTAAAAACTTACCATAGGGTTAAGAAGGGAATTTTTTTTGGATGGCCTTAAATATCATATTCAAAAGTTTGTGGTAGAATGGTTTGCTTTCCAGCAAAATAAAGTTGAGACAATTAAGAACCCACGTCCTTTACAACCATTAGCCATTCCAAGTCGGTTTTGGGAGGAGGTCTCAATGGATTTTATCATAGGTCTACCCAATTCCTAAGGAAAGAGTGTTATCATGGTGGTATTTTATAGATTTACGAAGCATGTGTAATTTTATGCACTATCTCATCCTTTCAAATCGAGTACAATAGCTACTACATTTGTAGAAATAGTTCAAAAGTTACATGGAAACCCAAATAGCATTGTAAGTAACATAAATCCCATTTTCATTGGAAAATTTTGGACAAAATAATTCTCTTCCCTTGGTACTCAAATAGCTCATAGCTCATCTTATCATCCTCTATCTGATGGGAAAACTAAGATGGTGAAAACATGTTTGGAATGATGTCTTCGTTAATCTCTATATGATAAAAAAACACAATGGGTAAAGTGGTTACCTCTGGCAAAATGGTTTTAGAACACTTCCTTTCATACTGCAACAAAAAATGACCCCTTTATGGTTCTGTATGGATATCATCCTTTGTCCATCACATCATCTTTAAGAGACAATTATAAGGTTCAAGTAGTGGAAGATCACGTCGACCATCAACCACAAGTTCTCCAACTCTTAAAGGATAACCTAACTGTGGGAAAAAATTGAATGAAATAATAGGATAATCAAAGTTGCAGTGAAAGAAGTTTGATATGGGTGATTGGGTATTTTTATGACTACAACCATATGATCTGGATTTCTTTAGCTATTAGAATTAGCCAAGATGTTTTACTTCTGTGATGTTAGCAGAATTGCATATGAAACTGAATAAAACAACCAAATGTGCATACTTTAAATAAGATGAAACATAACGATGACCATCAAATCAAAGAACACAAACACGTTGATAATGGAGTTCACCAAGTGTGGGTTACATCTTTGGGCCTGATGTCAATAGTGAGGAGGCCTCTTCATTAGATGTTGCAAGATGATGATGAGTACATGGTACATTATTTGTCATTACAAGGATAAATTCCCTCAACCAGTGTGGCATGTCTCTCC
>APFE030237381.1:0-12681 GCA_000404065.3 Pinus taeda
ATGCAGAAAGAGGCTGAGCCAACTCAGCACAACCATTCGGCCACCACAGCAGCACTGACAGTTACAAGTGACAGGGCCGAAAAGCTACAGGAGGACAGAGCTGCACAGACACGTCATTCAGCATTAATAACAAAGCATTCAACCGACTCAGTGAGCTCCAAAGGTCGAAATTTTTGACAGGAGTAAAGAGCATTTATGTTGTATTAAAGGCTGTAATAACTTCTTATCTACTATTTCTGTACGAGTTAATGAAGATATTTTATTTCTCAGATGACTCAATGTCTGAGATATTTTGTATGAAACACTTCTATATATTCCCCCTCGCATGAGTTAGCAGGGGTTGGACGTTGGATGTAATTGATATCTTTGATAGAGTTCCTTGACTGTAAATTCTCAGAGAAGTAATACAAAGGCGGTGGAATTTCTAAAGCTCTGTGTTGTTTGATGCATTGTGGTGTTTAGCTGAATGTTACAGGATTCCTGCGTATTTCATGGCAAAATAAGTTTTCCTTACAACTCTTTGTTTATGTGTTTTATCATCTTTTTCATATCTCTTTCATGTTTCTGTTCTTTACAGTGAATGGCAAGGAAAAAGAATAGTTCTAGGATTTAATCACAGATTACCCTGAACTCAATCTAAGCTATTTTAAGTGTTTTTCTTCAGTTATAGCAGTAAAGGGGTAATTCTTAATTTGCTACCCTTTTATGTTATATCTTTCATATTGATTATTGTTTCAGGAATTCAAGTTTTCTCCTGAGGAATATATCTCTTTCCCACACCTCAGTTTAGTGGAAAATTCTTAATTGCTTTCCACTAGTTGTTCACATTCCACCATCATAATTTCAAGTTTGTTTCATAAAGTATTTAAATGGAACTGTAACTCCAGCTGCTCAACTCAAGATTTCAAGGGACCAGTAGCAACAGACTCCATTGCCCAACGAACTAACATTATCTGCAGATCTCCACTTTAAGTACAGAAAATCATCCTTCCAACCAAACCTAAACCAAAATCCTCACTTCATAACTAACCTAAAATCTCCACAAAACAGAGACAAACCTTAAAGAGAGAGCCCTCTTTGATTACAGTTGGGCTAGAAGCTGTAATCCAAAGATTGGTTAGTGGTTACCCTGGTCGTATTCCCTTGGGAGTCAAAGGGAACAACCTGGGTGTTAACAACCTGCATATATATTCTCAAGCTTGTCCCATACATTTTTTGCGGTTTTACAACCCAACACCTTATGATAAGTAGATTCAATAAGTCCACTGATAATAACATTCTTTGAATTTGCATCATTTACCAAACTATTCTTACCTTGTGCATCCGCAGTTGGTGTAAAGCCATTTTGAGCAATGTCCCATACTTTGTAACCTTGAGCTAAGAGATAGACCTCTGTTCTTCCTTTCCAGAGTGCATAATTATTTTCATTGAACATAGGTACACCATTCTTAGTATGCTCCATGATCTCCTTCCAGTTGTTAAAATGTTATTGAAGGAACCAAGCCCTAATACCAATTGTTGGAAATACTAGTTGGGGGGGGTGACTCAGTATTCCTTTCAATTACTATTATTAAATAGAGTATTCCTATAATGGTTATGAGATGAGAAACCATGGATGATGATGCCTAATGTGCCATGGAAGTTCAGGGTCATCCTTGGTGCTGCTTGGCTTGACATCAATGACAAACTCACATCATCTTTAGGTCAACAGTTTGCTACGCAGATATTAGTTGTTAAGATCATGAGAAATTTTCGCGGATGAATTACGAGCACCAGTTGTCTCTTTGTTTGCACAGTGCGTGAAATGGGTCTCGTATAACTGGGCTCAATATCTATGTAAAGAGTTTCTGGAGGTCTACAAGGAGACCCAGGATGAGAGCAAGGAATTTCACTATGCCTAGTTGTTATTGTTCATCACTTTAGTGGCATGGAGGATGCCCTGAGAAAGACAATTCCCCCAACAAAACTCAGACCTACTGAAGGCTGCAAATTTTGCTTCACTATGGGCTAATAAAGACCTCACATGCATAATGGAGGAAAAAATATTTTGGATCTTATTTGAGACAGAACTAAGGATGGTGATGAACCAGCAGCCAAGGTTATCACCAACCTTGCACGCACAGTACACTAACATCACTGATTTCAAGGAAGATTTCCATAATCTGTACATTCGCACAAAGAAGGATCTTTGGGGCATATGGAACAAGTTTCCTTACTTGGTTGTTGAGGAAGATATAGTAGGGGTTATCATCAAGTGGCCAATTGACTAGCTCATCCCTATGATGGTGGCATAGGTACCAATACAGCTACTAAAGGTTTAACAGTGCAGACCATGGGAGCAGAAAATAAGGAGGCACATAAAGCTCTCGCTCAAGAAAAGGCTATGCAAATGAAAGAAGCTGATACGAGGGAGAAGGAAGTTGTTGCAAAGGAGAAAGAAATGATGACCAAGGAAAAATAAGTAGCGCAGGCCACCATCAATGTCAAAGAGTCATAAACTTAGTGAACACATGTGAAGGAAGAGACAAAAGCAAAAGAAGAAGGGAGTGTAAAGATGGAGTCTCCCTTCGTTGTCAAGAAGTGGAAGAAGAGGACTTCCACAGGGTAGCACAAGAAGCAAAAGTCTGACAAAATAGTGGGCATGACACCTTTTGTCCTCATAGAAGGGGACTTGAATGAAATTGGGGATGTGGTTCGTGAAGCAACAATGGATATGATCATCCACTTCTAAGCGTAGTACCAAGAATCACACAGTAAGGTACAATAGGGCATGTGGGACTTGCAGGTCCAAACAGGTTTTCTACAAGTGAGCATGGGATAGGCGGTCGAGAAGCAAGCAAGCCTAAATCAAGTGAGCGGGTCAGTATTGGATGCAGAAATGACTATGGATGTCCACATAGTACATCTCCCAAAGGGATCCTTGTGCAACAACTCAGCTAAAGAGTAGGAACATATACTCTAGATGAAGAACCTGAGCTTGAATCAAGTCGTGGTTCCCATTCAGACTCTGCACGAGCTGCACCAAGGGGTGCCAGACAAAATCAACATACGAGAGAAATGCACACTACTGGTAATCAATGAGGTAAAGACTAACAATCAATAGATCTTTGAGGAAAAGGTGTAGGCCCTCAAGGAAAAGGAAGAGGTCACAGCACAAAGTCAGCAGCTAGTGCATAGGCCTGTAGTGAGCTTCTAGAGTTCATGATCCTAGGAGAGGCAACCTCCGCGGAGAAAATTAAAAATCTATCTAATGTCGTTAAAGAGTTTAAGGAAAAAATTGGTTGAATCAGGATTGAGCTACGGCAGCAAATCTCACAGTTACAACTAAAGCTTCAAACCACTACCCCTCCATAAGTCAGAGAGCAACAGAAAGCTTCTATTAAAGAAGGAACGACCACCTTGGAAGATGCAGTCAAGGGATGCACTGAGCTATTTGAGTACCCCATGGAGTTATGGACCTTGTTGTAGGAGGATCCAACTCTGTAAAAGATTGGTGCGGACATCAGGGAAAAGCAGAGACAATTTGATGAAATCCGATCAACAGTGTGGACCTAAGCACCAATGCAAAGGTTCAGTATATTATAGAAAGGAAAACTCATTCAGAATGAAATTTAAGAGTTTCATTGCAAGGAAGCAATCATCTCTTTAAGGACATAGTTGTGGGAAGATGAGGTGATTCAGTTGACTCTGTTAATATAGAGTAAGGTCAAAGGGATGAAATAAACACAAAGGACCATGGGCCTTGTAGTTGAAGGCCCAACTACTGAAAAATAGGTCGAGGAAGTGTACCAAGATGCTACACAGGGAACAAGAGACCTCTAGGTATTGAAGATTGAGCTTAGTTAGTGGTAGGCGAAGATCAAAGCACCACCAGCAGAGTGACTCAAGGAGGAGTCACAAAATTGTGCTGGGGGTCTATTGGGATAGGGTCCCTTGGGTTAAATATTGTAACTAATTTTGTTATATGTATAAATTCTCTGCATTTTGAGGGAGCGAAATGTGAAGGTTATAGGAGTCAAAGGGACTTTAGTTCCTTAGTTTGTTAGAAGATAGGATGTTTTGTGACTAGCCCATGGTTCATGAACCATGGTATTGTAATGGAAGAAACTATATAAATGAGTCATAACGAGTCATAGAAAAAAATTATATAATTGAATATCATTGTATGGGAAAGTAGTCTCAGGCAGGAAAGCCTGTTTCTATACTTAGGCAAAGGGAAGGCTCTTGTAGCTATGTACTTGGAGAGCTTGGTAAGTTTGCAAGCTAAGTACATGGGCCCCTATAGCTATGTGCATAGGGAAGAAGAGTTTGTAATAGAAGGATTATATCTAATAAAGACTATTTTGGAGCAATAATTGAGTATCTGTGCCTTTATATTTACTTATGCAATTTATGTGTATTCGCTCTGATTTTTTCATTTATCTAAATAAACACTTAATTGATGTGTGAAAGTGGTAGATCTACATGTTTAATTGATATCATGAATGTTTAAAGTATTTCGTGAAGTGTTAGATTATGTTTTCTATAAGTTACTGTGATTTCTGCATTTTAAGGGTTAGGGTTTGCGAAGGTTGGGATAAGGCCCTAGAAGTAACAGAAACCCATCACACAGACCTCTGGATGTAGAAACCTAGTTCTTTCATCCCCTAATACTGCTTCAGGTGAGACTGCAGCCTACGCTACATGGGTTGTTTCCAAAAGGGCCAGTATTTTATGGTTTTTTTGGTTGGCATAGCTAACTCTGAACCTGGGTCAAGACCCCTCAAGCCAATAGAAGGAGTAACTCAATCTCATCATGGTGAAAAGTCCTGTGTCATTTAATTTTTATGAGTTTGACAAAGCAGTAACTTGATGTCTTTTTCATGTTTAGAGAGTTTGAAAAAGAGGGAAAAAGGAAATTCCAAAGGTCCATTTTCATAGATAGTCTCTCGAATCCAAAAAGGTAGAAAGCAATATTCAAGAGAACCTCTTAGCCATGTTCAACTAAGGTATTCCTTTTTCATAGTTAGTCTATCTCAGCCTGGAAAAGGCTTAAACTTAGAATGTGTAGATTTCATTTCATTTACTTTAACGAGTTCAAAAAAATAAGTAGTTGAAAATATTTTCATATTTTTGGAGTCTGAAAAGGGTTGAAAGGTGACTCTGCGTGGAAGAACGAGTGGTATAAAGGGGTGAAATTTGGTTCCAGTAATGATGGAACTACTAAAAGCATGTAAAGGTGAACAGTCTGGCTAATAAGACCACTCATCATAGATGTTCCTCAAGCAAGGAGTAAAACAAATAAGTGAAAGTGTATGATCGGCCAAAGAGATGGTGACGATGGAATGAAAAAATCAAGGCTCTTCTAGCAAAATTAGGATGATAAAAATGGAAATCACAAGAGGTAAAGTGTGAATTGGTTTCATTTTTGCACAAGCTTGAAACATGGGAAACTATGCTTGAGTATACTTGAGGATGGTTTCATTTTTTCACAACCTTGAAACATGAGAAAAAATTATGCTTGGATTTGGTTTGATTTTTACAAAAGCTTGAAATGAAGATAAACTATGCTTGAGACTGGTTTGCATGCCCCCAACATAATGAATCAATTTGAGGAAAATTCCCTCGAAGCTTCATTTCATTCACCTAAGTATACTATTGGTTACTAACAAGTGGATAGAATGAAGGTTCACTTACGAGATCAAGTGAAAGACTAGACTGCGAATTTATGAGATCTAAACAAAGACTCAAAATGAGAGGGGATCCGTTTCATTTTTTAATGATCTTGACACATGAAAATAACCATGCTCATGACACCTTGTTTCATTTTTTATTGAGCTTGACACAAGTAAACGAACAATGCTATAGGTACCTATTTCATTTTTTAACAAGGCTAACATAGTAAAAGAACTATCGTAATGCGGACCCATTTCATTTTTTAAAGAGGTTGACATAGTGAAAGAATTATCCTCATGAACTTTATTATGGACTATGAGAGACCATGGCTTCTAAGAGGCTCTCATAATATGGGAGGAAAACACTCTGGAAGGGATACATGTTAAGGGATCTAATGGAACAATCAGGCTCCAATTCCCCCAGTACATGATGCTCTATATCACTGAGTAGATGATGAGATGATGTGGCCATGGAATAGGTGGCCACATAATTAACCTATGATAGGGAAGATACCACTTGCGTGTAAGGACCATTTAGGGAATATGGTTGATTGAGAGCTAAATTAGGACCAACGAATGACAATTGATCAATGGTCACAATTCTTCCTTCATGCAGGAAACACAACACATGAAAGAGAGAAGAGACAAGAGCTCCCATGACATAAACATAATCACGACCACGGAGTAGATTAAAATCTAAAGGGCCTTGGACAAAAATCACATCGAGATAGATATTTTTTCCTCCCAAAGTAATAAGAAACTTAGGAAGTATCCATAATGGTTGACTCATTCTTCTGTTAAAATCTAACAAATTCTGGGTAACAGGCACAAGATGTGGAGAACCTAAAGCTTGCTAAGTAGTGGAGGACATAATACTAACAAACACTCCTTCATCTATAATTGTGCTAGGTACAACCATATTATAAGCCTACACGGTTATCTAGAAGGGCAGATAAGAATGAAGACGATATCTAACCTGTCAAATCCAATCAAAGGAAATTACCATACTACTTAGAGGGGGCGCCATGGGAATAAGAGAACTACCCCCATGTGTTATGGGATCAAGAGTACCACCCCCCTATACCATGGGAATGAGAGGATTTCCCTCCAATTCATTAGAATCTGACAAAAGAAGAAGAACATGAGGAGTATGAGGCTCACTCTCTATAGGAAAGGTGTGATCACCTGAAGGTGGAATTGGGTCAACCATTTCCTCAACCAATGGTTGGTCAGAAATGGACTCATGAGATTCACTTTTAGAGAGAGTGGGATTGATCGAAGATGAGTTTTGATCAATCACTTGGTCAACTAGCATAGGATCATGGGAAAACTTTCGATAACTAGTTGGAAGAATAGGCTACAAAGTTGTAAGTTTATCCAATACTTTAGAGGCCTCATCCATATAAGGACAAAGGTGAATAGGATGATTCTCTTCACATAACCTACATGGAAATTTAACTTTTCCCATTTTCCCATGGGTTTTACTGTCACTAGTTGAAGGTTTATCACCAGCATGACCTCCAGAGGCTAATGACAAAGGTTAATGTGAACCTTTGGACCACAATTCTAATATCTTGGGAATACCAGGACATTCTCGAAGAAGGTGGTCACCCATACAAATCTTGCAAGGGAATTTCAATCAACGGAGTTGATTGGAAGGTTTCTCAACATCAATTACATCAGTAGCATTGACTTCTTGGTTGCCCACTTGATTATTTTTCTTCTTCTTAATATTCCTTTTCTTCTTCTTGTTATCCACTTAGTTACTAGCTTGCATGCTTTCACCAGAAAAAGAGGAAGAAGACTGAACATGCAAGGAAGGTAAAGGGTCTGTTGGGCTTCGAATCCCCCACGTTGTGTTTTGGGGCTCAAAGCCCAAGTTTTGAGTTGATATTGTTGTAAATCTCCGCGAATTGTGGGCACGAAATGTATGTTAGATTCATAGGGCTGTCTGACCTAGTTTTGAATGTAGTATCGGCCTACCCATGGTCTATGGACCATGGAATTGTATAAATAGAGTGAGGCTCTAAGTTGTAAAGAGATCTAATAGAGAATGGGCATTAAAGGTCTTAGCGATTAAGTCGAAGTGTGAAGTGTGTCTTGGGTCGTAGAGTAGGAAAAGGCTATGCAACCAAGTTTATATAGACCTAGTTGTCCACAGTTGAGTTCGCAAACCCCTATAGCTGAGTGCGAAGGGCAGAGTCAAGTCCGTAATTGAAGAAGAGAACAATAAAGAGAAGTTTTATCTAAATTTTGCATATATGTTCTTAAGTTGTTACATGTTTGATATCAATTGCAAATCTACTGTTTCTTTATTGCGCACACTTGTATGAATTGTGAATATTGTTAAGTATAACTGAACACATACAAATAAGCTAATTTAATCAACTAATATCATATTACTAGTAAGGACTTGGGTGATAACAATGTTCGGGCCCCGAGTAGTGTTGCGTGAAGGTAGCCCCTCTGGTTGCAAGGAACGGGTAAGAGCGCGTAGCGATGTGCGCGCAGGGTGGAACTGCCGACCACTTGAACTCATTAGACATCTCTACGGTGTGAAAGCCTGGTTCTAGCACCCTCCCATACTACTTCGGGTGAGACCTCAGTCCACTTTCCATCGACTATTGCCAAAAGGGCCAGTAGTACCCAGATTTGTTTGGCTAAATCACCTCTAAATTTGGGTCAGGCCCCAACAAGCCAACAAATGGTTATTTTGCCGGGACTGGGATTTGCATAAGGGATGTTTGATGTCATGCCACTGTAATCTGACAAAGAAATAAATTGAAAGGTGGTTGGACGGAAAGATTCACGAGTTCGCGGCACAAAAAAATAGGAATCTGTGAGTATCGAAGGAACAATTTTTAGAGCGCTACTTATATACATAAATCCATGAAATTTTCTTTGCATCCTTCCCCTTTGAGTTGTACGAGTGGATATCGAAGCTAGTAGACAGTCAAGGAAGGTGTAGGCTCGACAAACCGATTGTGTGGACTCTAGAGTTGGTGCGCAAACTAGAAGCATCAAAAGATAAGATTGCACGCACTGTGGACCATTGGCTTGATCGAAATATAGGAGGGCTTATCACCGAGTTCACGGTAGATACTTCAGTCAGCTACAACGAGGTGTAATGATGCTTCCTCAAAGGACTATGAGGTAAGTACATTAAATCTTTGAACACTTGGATTAAAATTCTATTGTGTGAAAATCGGGTTATGCGAACAAATTGATTTTTGGGGCTACATGGAGTGGGAGGATCTATAGAAAGAAAAGTAGCACAAAGATAGAAAATAGCCCCTTGATTTCGCCTCAGTGAGAAAGCAAAGAAGAGCTCATAAAAGTTTCACCAAGATGTGCGATTAGTCCGATAAGGCAGTGAATTCCATGCATACCACCTCCACCTACACCACCACCAGTCTCATCAACTTCACCCCCATCTCTGCCCACACCACCTCCACCACCACCACAGTTCAATATGGTGAGTGTAATAAATTTATCGGTGCTCAGAGGAGGAGCGAACAAAGATCTAGACCAATTTTGGTTCATGGTAAAGGCTGTATGGGAAGCACAAGGAGTCGTGGATGATAATATAAAAAAGGAAATGCTGGTAAGCACGTTGCAAGATCGCGCACTGACATGGTACATTAAGCATTCCAACGACAATCCAAATGCAGGGGTCGCAAATATCCAAGCTGTGTTGAACAGGAAATTTAGAAGGCCAAAGTTGGAGACGCAGTCGATCATCGGGTTTAAGGAAATCATGATGCTTCTAAGCGAGACCCTCTGGGAATTGGATCAAATTCCTGAAGGGCATGATTTGAAGCCAACATGACCTTGATAGATGGGCAGCACAGTACATGGTTTGTAGCATCACTAACACCGCATCTAAGGACAATGTTGTCGCAGTAGAAGTTATCCACCTAGGCCAAAGCTTTGGAGATTGCAATGAGACTACACGAGACCCCAATAAAAGATCTTGGCGTGGGAGTCCAAAAAATCCACGTGCAACTGAAAAATTTATGTCTGGAAATGCAAAGTTTGAAACAAGATAGGAAAACTCACCCAGGGGTGCGTGACGGGGTATGGTGCATAAAGTGCAAGGCATAGAAAATTTTAGGGGCGAATGTTCGCCCTTTGGCGAAATTAAGGGGTTTTAAATTTTTAGTGGGCGAATATTTTGTATCATAGTACATTTTTACAAATCACCTCAAATAGCCCACCTTTCATTAAGGGAGAGGGTAAAAAAGGTAAATTTAGCCCTTGAAATTAGGAGTTAGAACCTTCCATTCGCCCATTTTCAAGAATAGGTTTTATTTAAGTGAATCCATTCCGCCATTTTCAGAATAAGGTTTTATAAGTGAATCTATGGGCCAAATACCATATATCAAAAGAGGTATGGTGAATTAATAAAAAATATAAATAAATGAAAAAGTAAATGGTAAATAATAAAAAACATTTTTATATTTACCTATAAGTCACCTTATATAAATGCAGGGGTGTAAACAAATAAAAATATAATTAAAGTGGAGATATGTTAAATAAATAAAACATCCTTTTATACTTACTCGAAAGGTATGGTAAATCAATAAAAATATAAATAAACTAGACGTATGGTAAATAAATAAAACCTCTTTTTATATTTAGTCCATAACCCTCGTTCTATTTATGTAGGCTTAGAAAGAGGTTTTATTTAAGTTAATCCTATGGGCCAAATACCATATTTGTAAAAGAGGTATGGTAAATTAATAAAAATACAAATAAATGAGAGGTATAGTAAACAAATAAAACATTTTTTTTATAGTTACTCCATAAGTCACCTTATATTTACGAACACTCAAAAATGCGTTATATTTAGGTAAAACCTATGGGCAAAATAATATGGGACAAATACCATGGACTAGATTGTTATTAATACCATGCAAAAAAACATTATTAACCCTAATATTAGTATTAATAAAGATAAAAATGGCACATGGTATTCACCCATGGTATTCACCAAAATGGCACATGGTATTGACCCATGGTATTCACCTAGAATGTAGCCTATTTAAATGTATTAATAAAAATAAAAATGGCACATGGTATTCACCCATGGTATTCACCAAAATGGCACATGGTATTGACCCATGGTATTCACCTAGAATCTAGCCTATTTAAATGGGGGAATTAAACTAGCATAGATCCATCTTTACTCTGCATCTACTAACCCCTGAGAGGTATCAAATATCGTGATATGCAAACTAGAATAGAGTGAAAAAATATTTGATACCTCTCAAGGCTGGATCAAGAGTAAAAATGGATGTTCTAATTTAATGTATGTTAAACATTTTAGATTGGTTAAAATAAAAATCAACTATTAATTTTATTAATTTTTATAAATTACTAATAGTAATTTTTAAGCTCCAGGTTTATGATAACTAGGGTAATACCAAGATCTTACAAGATTTTATAATTGAGTAAAATATTCGCCATGACTAGTGAGAGATTCGCCAAAAAATTATATATACATATTATATTATTGATAAAATCGCCTTCCATTTTTCCTATATACCATGAAGATTCGCCCATTTATTATACTTATAAGTTTAGGGGATGTTCTTAAAATTTTCCCTGGTGCAAGGGGCAAGGACACGAAAAGGACCATTGTCCAGTATTCACAAACTACTTGGAGGGAGGAGGGCGGATGCCATTAAGAGCATAGGCACAAGCAGGACCGAGCACAACACCTGCATTATGGTGCGTGATTTTTTAGATAGGAGGGAAGCATGCTATAGTTAACTGTCACCTATTACAAAAGTATACGCAGATGTCCTAGCAGTTATTCTGTAATTTTTTCAAGTCAGTAGGCCATGATGAATGCACCTGTAGAAGTTATGAACTCATGATGGATCGAACTCCTACCTACAAAGTTCATACCGGAACACGAGCCCTCGATCAAAATACAAGGATGGTGCATGCTGGATTTCAAGGGTACAGATGAGGTCAAGGTGGAATGGGACCTGTAAGGGGTTGCAGATAGCTGATTTGTTACAATTGTGGAGGGCTAAGGCATTATGCCTGCGATTGTAGAAATTCAACAAGGGCGTCATGTTTATATTGTACCTAGTTTGATCATAAGACAGAGGACTACCCCACACTGATAGCAAGGTTGCACGATAAAGGAATACTCTACCCTCCCCCGACTACAAATGATGAGGTCGGAGCCATGTGAAGAGGACCCGAATGTAAACATCCTGCTCCAAAGTAGTATTACAACAGGAGATGACAAGGACAAGCAACCTGAAGAAAGTGCTTGGGTTCATAAGGCTCCTACAAAGGAACCAAAGTTTGATTTGGAGCGTGCAAAGGAGACATTCATGGAAGCTAAGAAGATATTCACAGAGGCCTCCACTTCAGGTAGTAAAGACAAACTAGAATCAAAGATGGACCTGTCAATGATTAGTACCTTTCTAGAGACATGCATGAAGTTGCTGCATGATAGCAAGTCTGTGAAGGGATTGCAGGAACTCATCACTAGGTGCGTTAGGTCAGGAGAACCGCATGTAGTCTGGAAGCTCAGGAAGCACACAATGCGAATAGGAAAGGAGATGAGA
This sequence comes from Pinus taeda, assembly GCA_000404065.3. Lineage (NCBI taxonomy): Eukaryota > Viridiplantae > Streptophyta > Pinopsida > Pinales > Pinaceae > Pinus > Pinus taeda. The sequence continues at coordinate 12,245 of APFE030237381.1, forward strand.
TTGACTGCGCAAATCAGGGAATATGAAATGGATCAAGTGATTCTAGATTTAGGATCGAACACGAACATACTGCCAAAGCAGACATGGGAGCACATGGGTAAGCCCATGTTGCAATGGTCCCCTATTCAATTGCGAATGGTGAACTAGCAAAAGATCCTACCGATGGGAAGGTTACATGGAATAACGGTAGACATTGAAGGTGTGAGCACGCTTGTAGATTTCGAAGTAATAGAGATTGTCGATGAAATCAATCCCTATCCCACGCTACTGGGAATCAACTAGGACACTGATATGAGCCGAGTAATAAACTTGAAGAAGCACAAAATGATTTTTGAGAAAAATTCATTTCGCGTAGTGGTACCTTTAGACCCTACGAAAGGATCACGCTACACAGAGCCAGTGTGTGATGATGACAATGATGTTGATCTAGATTGTAT
>APFE030237387.1:0-15117 GCA_000404065.3 Pinus taeda
ATCAGACCTTAGGAAATCATTAAAAGGGATTATTTGGACCACCTATTGAATTGAGTAAATGAGATAATATGAAACCATGATATATGGTCACACAAAAAATAGTGATGCCACCAACCAAAATAGTGTGTGATCAACTAATGAAAATCTGCAGTAAAAGGTTAATTGAAACCCTGATTCCATAGTCACAAAATCATTGATGACACTAGTGAAATAGAGTTGTTGAAACTCTACTGTAAAAAGACCCCTGAAACCTTGGTTCCATAGTGACAAAATCAATAATGCCGCTAAAAAGGTAACCTTAGATCAATTGTAGACTTAAGGGAGGTTCACATATGCTTTGATAGAGAGAGAGGATTGAATGGAACCAACCAGAAAACCCAATTGTTCAATAAATAGAATGAAAAACAACATTAGGCCACTAAGAGAGGCACAAACCTAGAGAAAAAAATTAATCAAAGTGTAGTGCGCTGGAGAGAAATAAATCAATCACAAGAGCACACCACTTTATGGTAACTGTAGGACAAATCCCTTATAGAAATAATGAATGAATGATAACAGGATACATGAAATTACAAGTGGGAGTTGTGTATAGACACAACTCAAGAGTAGGGCATTTTCCGCAAGAAGGTTATGGGTCGACATTAACAATGTCAACATTAACGAAAACCTAGAAATATGACTATATGCATGTGTGGTATATATGCGTGTTTGAGTATAGTCTTATTATGTACACTAATACGATTTGAACAAAATATGTTGCTTGAGGATGTTGTTAGAAAACATATATCAAAGAAGTATATTACAAGGAAAGATGATCTCACTTGTAATAATAGGAAATTGGATAACTGATTTATGGAAGTGAAGTGAATCTACAAATGAGATTTGAAAGGTGGACAAGGGGAAGGGTATTGTTTTCTTTTAAAGTGAATGCAAACTTCAAATCATAATTGAGGTCAAACTATCTGAGCTTTAGGGATCTAAATTTTATGAAATAGACCTTATAGTAGTAGAATAGTTGGATCTTAAGGACATTTTGGCTATTGTGATTTGTTCTTGTGGGGCATGTTCTCTCGAAATCTAGTAGGTCTTGTGAGATGCCTCGAGACAAAAGCCAGACTAAAACACAACAATGATGTGAATGCTGCTATCACCTTAGCACTCCACCTCTTGCTCTTTAATGAAATTTCGCCACATGGGAGGCTTCATAGTATAGGTCACCTAAATGGCTTTCTAGGAGAGGAACCAAGATGACACTTCAATAGGCTTAGTCAAGGCAGTCAGGGTAGTAATGAGGCTTAATTCTTTGTCAGGGAATAATGTGCCTATGAAGACGCCTATAAGGAGAAACTTGTATCCTAGGGTTAATAGTAGCACAATTAGAAATACAATAATGAAAAGGTTTGCTTGAAAGGTATGATCATCAATAAGAGCAACAAACCTTCAAATGACCCTAGGTAGAAGCCTTAATGCAGAATTAAGGTTTTGCAAACCTTAAAGTTGCTAGCGGCTTCCTTTAAGGGCTGGAATTATAGGATAGTTTTTTTATGAGTTTTGATCACCAATATGGATGCTAGTACCTTCTATTTACTTAGGTGATGAAGTCTTAGGGATTTTGACCGTGGAAATATCAAACCCTTAAAAGGATTAATGGGTAAAACCCTAGGTTTTCACTTGCTAACCCTAACTATCACTTTATGAGGGGATACTTTTTATTTATGAAAAGCTCTTTAGGAGGTTCTCTAAGGAAGTTCAAGGATACAAAAGTAAAGCATGCAAAGTTTACCAAACATCTCGTGTAAATATAAACATTTAGACATGGAATATAATAACACTAGCAATATTCATTACATTTAATGATCAATAGTGATATTCAACAAAAATTACTCTGAATATATCGAAGACTAAGCCGCCTTTACCCCAAAATGATGTCTCCACGACAAGCACTAGTCTCCAATAGTCTAAAATCCACAAAAGATCACATCTCCACAAAGTAGTGAAGTACATATAGCTAGCCCGAGTTTTCTTAGAGAGGCCGAGTTTTCCACAAGTGGTGATGAAAAAATGAGCACAACAATCCTCTATTTATATGAGGTTTACCTTTTCTAGTTTCTAAATAAGAGCCCCTACACAAGTTTTATTTTTGAGTGGGCAAAAAGTAAAATTGGGTTACAGGCCAATGCACTAGCTTTAAAACAAAATATGCCGAGATAAAGTCCACATGTGTGGGATGTAGACCTAAAAAGGTGATGATGTCATGCCCTTTTAAGGTTCCAAATTCTCCATGAAGTCAAAATGAAGGCGGAAAATGTCTTCAATCATCATGATCATTCCCATTTGAGGAAAATCCCCAATTCATGCATCAAGACAACTCCAAGGGTCCAAAATCCATATGTGGGTGCCACATTTCATCTCCATGGGTGTCAAGTGAGCAACACGGTGCCTCCTCTCTCTAGCGTTATGGCTCCATTAGGTGCAACAAGCACTCCTCAGTGGAGTAGGGTGCCCTCAAGGCTTATGTTGCTCTAGACCACTTGGAAAAACCAACTCAAAACTCAATTGAAAGCAACCATTCATTAGAAGCTAAGATCACAAATGCATCTAAGTGGACCATTCTTACTTGTTAAGGGCATATACATACTTCAAACTGAGATCACATTTAAATATCTAACTATACCAAGTCTTGAAAAGGTGTTTCCCGCCTTTGTAGGGGTGGCTAAGTAGTCAATTAGCACGCAACGGGAGGTGACATCCACAACATCAATGTATAGATGTAGTGGAGCGAGAAATCATGGATGCATGGGTTACTTGCGCGAATTGCTTTTTCACCCCTTTGGTGCATATTTTACTTCTTTTTGCTAGTCATTTTTGTTTTGGTGGGTAACTCAAGGATGAAAGCATGCTCTTTATGTTATAACATTGAATTTACGCATCACGATGAAGTGATTTATTACTAATTAGGGTTGGGACATTCAAGGGCTCATTTTGATGAGATGGATCATCAAGTGCTCCAAAATTGGTTGATGGCTAATGAGGAGGGTAGAGCTCATGTTAGGATTTTTCCCATTTGCTAACTTATGCCCTCGGTATCTTATGCATTTTATATTTTTCTTTTATTGTGGCCATATTATTTGTTTACATTCCTTTTGCTACATGAACCTCCATGGAAATGTTTTCGAGCCCCATTGAAGAATGTGGATAAGGGAGTGCCAAGCCCTAATGAACTAATGACAATTGAACCTCGAAGAATGGAGATGGTAGTAAGGGTATGAAGTGGGATATCATTGAGGGGCAACGTCTCGATAAACATGTTCCTTTTTATGAAAATAAGATTCAAAAGGGGCAACCAAAGTTGGGTCATCATGTATATCAATTATAAAAGTTGAATATTTCTGAGAGGTGATATTGGGAGGAGGTGAAGATGTGTGAAACTTCCTTGAATTGTAGCAACTTTAATTATTTCTCCCCACTGATTATTTAGTTTATTAATTTTTTGGTTAATTTCGAATTAATCTCTTCAATTTCTTCACAAAATAAAATAAACGTTGCAGAAATAAAAATGTTGGAGATTGAGAAATGCTCGCACACACAAAATTTTTGACACCATTATATTTGGAATTGTCCTTGGAAAAACACAATGTGTGAAAACCAGTGTAATAATGAGGGTTTCTATTAATATGCAGAGACAATTTATGAGTACAATAAAATGTTGCCAAAGTGGCGATTCTATCCAAAAGAAATACTGACAAAAATATATTGAGGGATTGTACCCTCTCTTCGAACAATCCCAACGACACTTCACTGCCTCTAAAAAGCAAGCCATCCAACTTGCTCTACACAACCTTTGCGTCACCCCTGCGCAGTCTGGTACATGCTCAACCTAGAACTCCTGCAAATCTTGCCGGCTTGCTTGCTATTGACTAAGAAACTCTCTCGCTGGCACTCTGGGAAATCTACCCAACCTATGGAATTGAAAATGAGCTTCTCCTAAGCTAAATCAAACTAGTCAATTGAGTCTCTACCCTTCCCTTGCGCAACCTTTTGGAGGATAATTTCGGCCTCCTCTTTTGAGTCTTAGGAATTGGAAACTCCTCTGGAATACTGTTATGCTGACCCTTTGCCACCTACTACTCGATCTACTGGCTCGATTTCTCTTGACGAATCATTTGCACTGGAAAATCAAACTGCTCAGATCAACTAAAACTCCCTCTCAATTGTTGTTGCTACTACTGCAACTGAGAAGCATCCAAAACACTGAATCAACTCTCTTTGTGCTGCAACTCTCTCTTGAGCATCTGACTGCTACAAGCCTGCACTACTGCGGACTATGCTACTGAGCCTCTTGATCTGCTATCAACACTGCTACACACTCCTTAACATCTAACTGCAACTAGTCTGCAATTGTCACTCTAGAATGTGACTGCAACAACTGACATTGATCGTCTTGCTATTGAATATTTTGGGCCCCTGTAGCAAGGTGTTGATCCATGATGAAACCCCATGTGATGCTTCCCAAATCTTTTCACTGCTATGGGACTAAATCTCTATATCGACCCACCTCACTCAAGGTATAACTGCAAACATGACAAGATCTTCCTTTAGCCTGGAGGACAACTTGTTTATCTTTGCAGATGTTACCCCCTAATCCTGATTCTCTTGCTTTTCCTTCTTCCTTTGACGACACTGAGTATTGTAGGGGAAAAACTCACCACACTTGAAGCACTTGATCTTAGATAGATCCTTTTTTTCTTCTTCTCCAGTTGCGAGCCTTGTCCCCGATTGCGACCTTTTGCTTTCCCCTTTGATGCAAGGGCCACATTATCGTCCACCTTTACACATTTCGATTCCTTGCTGCTGCTGCCACTAATGAAGACCTTCACTAAGGTTCGCCTTATCTCTTCTTTCTGCAGGTCTGACCTCCCAATCCTTTGAGACACTGTGCAGAGCCAAACACACTAGCTTTGTATCTTGAGGCGCTTCTCTTATGACTGCAAGCTGATCTTGGATATCTTGAATTTTGGTGAGAAGGGGATCTATGCCTTCACCCTTCTGCATCTTGATATCCCACAACTTCTCGTTCAAAAATATCTTCCCTCGCTCAGAAGTATTCTCCTTTCTCCTCGAGAATCATGTGCTTCATCTTGGCCATTTTCTTTCTGAAGTTTGCTAGTTGTTGCTGATAAGTAGGTTTTTCCACCACATTGTCTGCATAAGTTTTCAGACCATGCTCATTAAGGAGAAAGGACATCCTGTCCTTCCAAATGACATAGTTGTTGGCACTGTTCAATCTGTCTCTATCTCTAAGCCCAATTGTGGCCATCTCTGCAAAAAAATAAACTCGACTCGGATGGAAATTTGCCTCTTTCTCCCGCTTGGCTGCTAGGTCGGCTATTCTCACTTCCTTTTGGATCGAGAAAGAGAAAAACTTCCTACTACAACTGGAAATATTGGATTGCTGAACTAGAAACCCAAAGTAATTCCCTCTATGTGTGCGCTTTCTCTTCCACCCGACACTGATTCTGCTTTAGCTAACTGTTGCTGAACTCTCTGTGCCCAGACAAGAAGTATGCTTAGTGAAAATATTAGTTGTTGCTTCCTCTTCTTGCTGGAATCACTATTCCAGAGAAATCAAACTTTCCTGAAACTACAACTGGTAAATTGAACGCTATGTCCAACAATTCGCACTACCTGGATAGGGACTGCGCAACCCCTGCAAATTTCAACTTGTTTCTACCTTTGAATATCGACATTTTCTCCTAATTGAAATTAATTCTCCTGACTGAACTAAAAATGTTGTAAATTGAGAAATGCCAGCACACAAAAATTTTGACACCGTTATTTTTGGACAATTGTCCTTGGAAAAACCCAATGTGGGAAAATCGGTGCAACAATGAGGACTTTTATTATTATGAAGCAACAAAATGTTCGAGTACAATAAAATGTCGCCAAACTGGCGATTCTACCCCAAGAGAAATATTTGCAAAAATATACTGAAGGATTTCACCCTCTTTGAATAGTCTTGACCCCTGATTGCCTTTAAAAAGCAAGTCTTCCAGACCCCAACTTGCTCTGTGCAACCTCTGTGTCACCCCTATGTATTCTACTACATGCTTAGCCCATAACTCTCCTATGGAATTGAAAATGAACTCCTCAGCAAAATCAAACTGCCCAATTGAGGCTCTTTTTCCGACTCTCTAGAATTGGAAACTCCTCCGGAACACTGCTATGTTGCCCCTCTGCTAATTGCTACTCAATATATTGGATAAATTTTTCCTGCTAAATCAATTGCATTGGAAAATTGAACTACCGAAATCATTGAGTATCTGCACTGGTGTGTTCTTCATCAACCCATCGACCTCTTCTTATAATCTCCAGTGGTGACTCCAACGACCACAATTAAAACTTAATTGATGGTTGAGATCATCTCTAAGTCGATCCATGAGTTTCTAGAGAATTATCACCTTTCTTAATTAATTACTATTAATTAACCATTTTTCATAGGACCTAAGAAATTTTAAATTGTGGTCAATTAATTTAATTGAACCATCTCTAGGTGGAATTTCCAAAAACAAGTTTTGGGTTTTAGAACAAGACACAATTATTGTTAACATCATCATTGGTATCATAAATTGGATCCTTGTCAAAATGATGGCTACTCGTATCACACTTCGCCTGTTTTATATGCAAAAACTCACCAATGTTAATTTCTAAGGAATTTATGGGATCATCCTTGTCAAGGCTTCACAAGATGTATCCTCATACTCCATATCCATGAAACAGATGGAGCCTACCTCGATTTCACATAACAATATATAATTTTGAATAAGACAATTTTGAACATAACAATATATAATTTTGAATAAGACTTTCGTCATTAGCATCAGAGTCCTCTCTTGGATCATCTTCAATATCATTTTCAACGTAGTCCTCTTGCTTCCTTTTGGATGAAAATTATTGTCTTCGTCAACATCTAAAAGTTTAGAGAGATGAAGAAGGCACTCCCTTTGGATAGCTATAACCAAATCTTGATGGACATTTTCACCACTTTTAAAACCTTGGCCCCTATACTCGAGAAACATTTTAATAAATACCCCTTAATAGAGGGGATGCTTGTATGTCCATAGGAATATGTAACTTATTCACATTGATCAATACCAAGAGACTTGATGAATAACCTCATGTCATGAATTATATTGACCAATTGTTAAAGAAGGGTGACCATTAAATTTTGGAGCATTTATCGTAGAATTTGTATCCCAACAATTTAGATATCTAGGAATATCCTTGACATCCAAAGCGGGGAACATCTCATGCAAATTCCAAGGATCCCTTGAGTCTTGCATAACAATCAAAATGCCTCAAGGGATGCTTGCTTCACCCTACAAACATTGAAACTTTGAAGCTCAATGAAGAACTAGGGCTTTGTTCTTCCAATGGAGTCGCCAGAAGATCGATCTTCAAATAACGAGGAGGTTCTTCCACTGTCATCACCATAGGAGTTGTCACAAACTTCCATTGCATCATTCCAAAATTTTGAAGGATATTGATGACATATTTTCCTTGCATGAGAAGGATTTCACCAGGGTTTTGCCAGACTTCCAAACCCAAATAGTAATGCATCAAACTAAGATCGCTCATGTCAAACTCAGAGGCCAACTCTCTCTTGCTCTGAATAATAAGATTCTCTTATAATCTCCAGTGGTGACTCCAACGACCACAATTAAAACTTAATTGATGGTTGAGATCATCTCTAAGTCGATCCATGAGTTTCTAGAGAATTATCACCTTTCTTAATTAATTACTATTAATTAACCATTTTTCATAGGACCTAAGAAATTTTAAATTGTGGTCAATTAATTTAATTGAACCATCTCTAGGTGGAATTTCCAAAAACAAGTTTTGGGTTTTAGAACAAGACACAATTATTGTTAACATCATCATTGGTATCATAAATTGGATCCTTGTCAAAATGATGGCTACTCGTATCACACTTCGCCTGTTTTATATGCAAAAACTCACCAATGTTAATTTCTAAGGAATTTATGGGATCATCCTTGTCAAGGCTTCACAAGATGTATCCTCATACTCCATATCCATGAAACAGATGGAGCCTACCTCGATTTCACATAACAATATATAATTTTGAATAAGACAATTTTGAACATAACAATATATAATTTTGAATAAGACTTTCGTCATTAGCATCAGAGTCCTCTCTTGGATCATCTTCAATATCATTTTCAACGTAGTCCTCTTGCTTCCTTTTGGATGAAAATTATTGTCTTCGTCAACATCTAAAAGTTTAGAGAGATGAAGAAGGCACTCCCTTTGGATAGCTATAACCAAATCTTGATGGACATTTTCACCACTTTTAAAACCTTGGCCCCTATACTCGAGAAACATTTTAATAAATACCCCTTAATAGAGGGGATGCTTGTATGTCCATAGGAATATGTAACTTATTCACATTGATCAATACCAAGAGACTTGATGAATAACCTCATGTCATGAATTATATTGACCAATTGTTAAAGAAGGGTGACCATTAAATTTTGGAGCATTTATCGTAGAATTTGTATCCCAACAATTTAGATATCTAGGAATATCCTTGACATCCAAAGCGGGGAACATCTCATGCAAATTCCAAGGATCCCTTGAGTCTTGCATAACAATCAAAATGCCTCAAGGGATGCTTGCTTCACCCTACAAACATTGAAACTTTGAAGCTCAATGAAGAACTAGGGCTTTGTTCTTCCAATGGAGTCGCCAGAAGATCGATCTTCAAATAACGAGGAGGTTCTTCCACTGTCATCACCATAGGAGTTGTCACAAACTTCCATTGCATCATTCCAAAATTTTGAAGGATATTGATGACATATTTTCCTTGCATGAGAAGGATTTCACCAGGGTTTTGCCAGACTTCCAAACCCAAATAGTAATGCATCAAACTAAGATCGCTCATGTCAAACTCAGAGGCCAACTCTCTCTTGCTCTGAATAATAAGATTCTCTACAACCTTGATATATAGGTTTGGGTCAACAACACTCGTAGAGAAACCATGTCTCAATAGATATATATCCATTCTATAATGCCAGTGCTTGGTGCTTACTTAAGTCCATGTCTGCTTCATGTTGATTTTTGTAGCGTGGGAGGTACTCCAAGCTTTGAGGATCAAGGGTTTGGAGGTTGGAGTGCCACAAAAACACTAGTGGGCATGAAACCCAAGCATGTGGGCTTCGCACCCAAGATGGTGGGTGTGAACCCATGATGAGTTTTGGACATGTGATGATTTGAGGTGATAGAGGATCCAAAGGGTAATCGAGAGCATCAAAAATCACTCAAATATGAGGTCTAGAACTTCATATATGAATTTTTTGGTGTAGTTGTGGGTTAATGTGGCACCAAATGGAGGTCAACTTGACATTTTTAGAGTGCCACAAATTATATCTTCACACCACATGAGATTGTATATATAGGAGTGATGTTGTAGGTCGTTGCTTCACATTCGAAGTGCGTAATGTTACACGACACAACCCTGAAGTAGAAAAGAGGATGACAACCACCTGTAGGTTACCTTGTGTGGTTCTTACAAGGGCCAAAACAATGTGTGTGGGGCCTAGAAAGGACAAGAAGTAAGGGTAGACTGGTGGGAGAGAATTCACGACGATTGGAACACTGTTGTGGCATATTTTGGATTGGGCATTTATGGTTAGCTAGAGGAGAGCGTGTTAGGGCAATTTGTATTGCTATCATGGACAACCACCTTTAGGGTACCTTGTGTGGTTCTTACAAGGGCCAGAACAATGTGTGTGGGGCCTAGAAAGGACAAGAAGTAAAGGTAGACCAGTGGGAGAGGATTTACAATGATTGGAGGATTGTTGTAGCAGATTTTGGAGGGTTATTGGGTGTCCTGACCAGTGATAGGATTTTACAATAGTGTGCACAAAACCCTAGGCAAGAGAGCAACAACAGGGAGTTGTAGATGGTCTCTTGGTGATGACTCGTTGCTAGGTGGATGAATGTGCTAGGAGCATATGCTACAATATGATTGGTCGCTCCTACATTGTTGGATGACACTGTGAGAGTGAACCAAGTGTGGTTGTGGATTGGGCATTTATGGTGTGCACCATTTTCATGGACCTAGGTGGTTGCCAGAGTGGCAGTTGTTGAGCTCAAGGGTTTGATAATCTAGGAGCAGTGTTGAGCAGCCCTAGACTTGTGTGTGGAGAAGGACTTCTACAACAAATGATGGGCAATCTTCTCAATGTATCTTGTATGGGCAGATTGGTTGTCAATCTCCCCGATACCTTTCTTCATAATATATTGGTATTCTTTCATCATTGTATCCTTCCAAACTTGCTAGGTGGTTGCTTCCCTTCAACCTGTCGTTGCCTTAGAATATAGATCCTATAGGCTTTTGATGAATCATTGCTTTCACATATTATTCAATAGATCTGGTCTTTCTCTCAACCTATTAAGGATTATATGGAACTATAAAATCCCTCTTATTTCTAGCTTCCTTACAGAGAAGGCTATGAGTTCCTTGGAGGTGTATTCTCCTCCATTATCTAATCTTACATTGTTGATGTTCTTCTTTGTAAGATTCTCTACTTCAACTTTGATAAATGATACATAGTAGAGAGCACCTCCAAGATATTTCATCATCGATATAGTACCACACACATCAGAGTAGATCCAAAATCTCTTTGGACCTATGGTCACTACTTGGAAAGTGTTTCTTGACACCTTTATTCATAATCTATTAGTATTCTTTCATCATTGCATCCTTCCAAACTTGCTAGGTGGTTTCTTCCTTGAAGTCCCTCCTTACTTCAACGTATCGCTGCCGTAGAGTATAGATCATATAGGCTTTTGATGAATCATTGTACCCAACAATTATCCCCTTCTTTTCAGATTGCTCTAATTTTCTCTTATCCTTTGGTACACGAATGAACACTGGACAACAAAAGATTCTTGTATGTTCAACCTATGGTTTTTGACTCGTGAATGCTTCTTCAGGCATCCAAAATTCGACGAGGACTTTTATTTAGAATGTAGATGGTTGTCCTAGTTTATTCTCCCCATAAGAAGATATTTCATCGATATAGGACCACTCACATCAGAGTGAACTAGATCTAAAATCTCTTTGGTCCTATGCTCACTGCTTGGAAAGGGTTTCTTGACATTCTTCCCAGGGGTGCATCCCTTACACACACCTTCATGATCTATTTGCAAATCTGATACACCTGAAATAATTTGCTTCAAAGCTGGCAAGGCTTTATAATGAAGTTGAGAATAACTTCTATGCCATAACTCACATGGATTGATATCATTATGCAATAAAACTTGGGAAGGTTTCCCTAGGATTTTATACAACCTTATTTCACGAGTCTCGATAACCCTAACAGAGTTTATACTACAGCACTTGGCCAATACAAAGACTTTCCCATCAATGAAGGCTACTCCATCTGCTCTTATCTTATAAACATCAAATTGAAACCAAATTATTTTCTAAACCTTGAACATATAATATGTTGCTCAAGTGAATTCTTTCACTTGTTTCTAGTTCAACGGATGTTGTCCCAATTCCTTTGACTACATACTTGTTATTGTCTCCAAACTGCACCTTTTGAGTTGATCTCTTTTCCATCAAACCCCTAAGATGATCACGATCCCCTGTCATATCTCTTGAAGATCCATTGTCTATAATCCATATGTTATTGTCATCTATAAGAGATCTTGCAAGTGCAGAATAGTAGAAGTGGTCTTTATCTCCTTCAACTTTGAGCCTCTTGGAATGTTCATCAAATTCTATCATGGTAGCATGTTGTTTCCCTCTTTTTTTCTTATCGGTCTTTGAAGTGGCCAAATTTATTACAATCAAAACATTGAATATTTGACATGTCTCTCTTCCTTTGAGGATTAGGTCTTCTATCAAAATCCTTCTTCTGAAATTTGAACTTCTTTCTCCCCCCAACTTTCTTGGAACACGCTGCATATGCTTGAGAATCTTCTTCTTCCTGAGAGCTTGGATTTCTTCCTCTAGATATCATTTGTAGGTTTAGTCACTTCGCCTTGCACAATTTCCACAAAAGATTAGGTTGATTCTTGTCTTCCAAGCTTTAAAGTTAGTATCCCCTCCTAACTTGTTTTCTAATTTCATAGTAGAAGCCATGGATGCAACTTGAATGTGGATCTAGGGTTTCTTCAAAGTGATCTAAAGGTAGGTTTTATTGAAGAGTGATCTTTGTGCTCACAATACACAAACCCTGGGAAAACCCACTTGGGGGAAAAATCCATCCAATCGTTTCCTAAGAGAATCAATGCAACAAGAGATACATCAAAGTTAAACTAACCTGCAAGATGACAACCACAAGATTCCTCAAGATGCCATGTCAACCTTCACCAATCACTTCAAGGAGCTTCTCCACAATTTACGAGAGGTCTGCACTAGGGTCAAATTTTTGCTTCTCCTTTGCTGCTTCTTCTTCTTCAACTTGACCTTCTTCTTCCTCATCCTCCTTCACTATGCTAGATGAGAAAGTACTCTTTATGATGAGATGTGAATTGCCTTGGGGTGGAGATCAGGTGGTCTCTACAAAATTCAACATAGAGGATGGGAGGTTGTTCTCTAAAGTTTGTGTGGTAGATTTTGTCCAAACAATCGGATTAGGTATCACTCGAATTCAACCCACCAATTATTCCTTTAGGAGATTTTGTCCAGACATTGATTCAAAGCATTGAAATAAAATCATATTACGTGGTCAAAATCTTCTAAAACCAACGTTCATTAACTAGAATGAAGTTATCTACAGAGGCAACCTCTACACAATTCGTAACTAGCAATCATCATCTAGTTTGCTAAATTTTGTGTTGTTGAGCAAACAATATCATTGGTTATATGAGCCAACTTATCACATAAATCAAAGACTACAATGTTGAACTTGAATCCATGGAGCCAAGGTAGAAGCCTAAACTTTGAACTGGTATGGAATGTTGTTTGGTAATTGCTCTTGAGACACGAAATAGGAGGGAAAAATCCTTCTCCATGTGGAAAGTTTGAAAGGTAAAGTTGTAAAGGAAGAGGGAAACTTTCTCCGGAAAATTGGGACCTTTAATTATGTGAGCCATGATTGCACAAAGTGTTTTCATTGTTTATATGAGCCAACTTATCACATAAATCAAAGAAAAGAAAGTAATATGGAAATTTGATATGTTTTCATCTTTTACTTTGGTTCCTGCATAATCTACTAGTTAGCATATCATTTCCCTCTCCAAAATATAAAATAAGAACAAGAAGGATTAGATAGAACCTAATAAAACAAGCCAAGGAGAAGGGACAATAAACCAAGTGAAAATTGGGACCTTTAATTATGTGAACGAAGATTGTACAAAGTGTTTTAACTTGGTTTAAATTGTTTTCATTGTTTAGATGAGCCAATTAATCACATAAATCAAAGAAAAGAAAGTAATACGGAAAGTTGATATGTTTTCTTATTTTACTTTGGTTCTTGCATAATCTACTAGTTAGCATATCATTTCCCCCTCCAAAATATAAAATAAGAACGCGAAGGATTAACTAGTAAAATTGTCAACACACATAAAGGGAAGTTGGTTATTTTTTCATAAGCACTGTATCTCCCTCATTCCATGGGGATTGGGGAGTGTTTCACGAGTAACTCAAGATGGGTGAAATCATTTTTTCATAGCTCTATGAATTGGCAACAAAACTATGCCAATAAGGTTATTGTTTACAATAGAAAATTTCTAGGGCACAGGGGGCAACATGATCATTTTGACAAGTCATATAATGATTGAAACCAAAGATGAAGGTGCTCATTGTCCCCAGAAAAAATCTCTAACCACCAATAACGCTAATGGGAGCCAAAGTGATGCAAGTGATTAAGTTAGCTAGACAATAGCCCAAATGAGTGCTTAAGTGATGAAAAACATCAATTATAAAATAAAGAAGTAATATCAATAGAAGGGACAAAAGTCCATCCATTTATGGACAATAAGAAAAACACTTATGACATCACCTTGATGCTTTGCAAAGAAGAGATAGAAATTTCACACACAACAAGTTTCTCATGGAAAGAGGAAAGCCAAGCCTAATACAAGCATTAAGACTCACCATGAATACTAAATCATATCTCCATGACTACTACCCATAAATACTAAATCATCTCTTTGTATCAATGGGCATGAAAGCTAAACCATCTCTCTAAACATTTAATTGACAAAAACCCATTATGACAATTCAACCTCGTTATTCACAATATTTCATATAGCAATATTTCTAAGAACTAACTTTCAAAACTTTTGCATTTAGATTTAAAATAATAAAAAATGTAATAACTAATGTAGAATCATTACTAAAATAATGTAATATCTTTACAAATTAGCACGACCACATTAGTAATTTAGATTTAAAATAATAAAAAATGTAATAACTAACGTAGAATCATTAGCAAAATAATGTAATATTTTTACAAATTAGCACGACCGCATTAGTAAATATGTCATCATGGTCATTTTTCCCCTTCTCAAATGTCATTTTCAATTTGCAACGTGATGCCATTTATTATTTGTTACTAGTAATTTAGATTTAAAATAATAAAAAATGTAATAACTAATGTAGAATCATTAGCAAAATAATGTAATATTTCTACATTAGCAAAATAATGTAATATTTTTACAAATTAGCACGACCACATTAGTAAATATGTCATCATGGTCATTTTTCCCCTTCTCAAATGTCATTTTCAATTTGCAACGTGATGCCATTTATTATTTGTTACTTTACCAGGAATGCCTTTTTGTCATTGGATAATATGCATGGTATTCTCATAATTAAATATTAAGTAAAATGTAAAAATGTAAACATAGATGTACAGATGTAAATAGTTAATATTTGAAATTTTCCATCTATTGGTTGGTGTAAATGAAAAACCTTTGTAAGTTTTCTCTTATTGAAACTTCCTATTTGAACCATTGCCAAACATTAGACCCTTGACTAGGATATCCTCCAAGCATAAGTCAAATCCTTCCTCTTTTTGCACTATAACTTCCAGCGCATGGTACTTTGTTCTTCCTTCTACGTAAGTAGGTTCTTCTAGG
>APFE030237395.1:0-18568 GCA_000404065.3 Pinus taeda
TCCCCAATTTTCCACCAAAACCCTAAAAATCCCTAAATCAAACCTTTTTATCAGTTTACTAGCCTAAAATCAGTGTTTCCACATTGGTTATCTCGCCCATTGAATATATTTACCGAGATAGACCGGAGAGAGCCCTCTCCTACCCCGTAGGGCTAGCTACGAGGCTAAGTGGTTTGATGTTTCCTTGAAGTTTACCTTTTTCAGCCTGAGGTGAAATTTCAAGCGCTAACACAAGAGAAACACGGAGGAGAAGAATGACACAGAGGATCGAAATAGATTGTTGAAACCGATTGGAAGACCAAAGTAAATTCCAAGAGTGATCATGATTAAAGAATCATGTGAAGTTAAGCTCAAAAGGGAGTCGCACAATAGAACAATGGAAGGATGAGAACCTTGAAGAAAACTAAAAACCACCAAAGAACATTGAGAGATGGTGTAAAAAACCAATGTAAAGAGAAGGATGAGAAGTGAAGTGTTGGTGCACATGAGTTGTTGGATCTTTAGGATAAATGGACACGATTAAGTCAGATGGAACGAAGAAATTAATATCGCATCGTAATATATCTCAGGAGTGAGTGAAATAGCCTTGAGTGATTTGTGATTGTGATATGCGACATCATTGTTGATCATTGGATCAAATGCTCTGATCAATGGTGGAGGATCATTGTTAAACCCTGCATCAGAATGTGTCATTGGTGAGTGAATTAACTTTAGGCCACAGGAAAGTGCAAAGTGTGAAGTGCCAAAGGTGATGTCCAAGGCGATCAGCGATTAGATCGCATCGCAACATTCCATGGTCGAAGCACCATGCCATTAACAATTGTGATTTGCGATTACGATGTGTGATGTGAGCGGACCCGAGAAGGAAATGGACAAGATTTTATTGTATTTGGAATTCGGGTTGTTAATCACATATCGGATGCGATAAAGAGTCATGTCTCGAAAAATGTGTAAAGGGCATGGAAAAGTGGAAGAGGTATGGTTTAGTCTTATGTGTATTTCTATCATATGAGAATCACAATAGAAATAATGTGATAGAAGGTTTATGTGTTAAGTCCATTATAATCAAAGTTATAGAGTGGGGGTTTGATTATATGTGCAGGCATAAATATTAACAGAAGTTTAATGAAGAGGGAGTATAAATTCCTGATAGAAAGGATTGAATGAAGGGTTTGGTTGTAGTAAGCTCCAAAGCATTCAGCATGAGATTTAGTTAATGGGGCCTTAAACCATTCTTTAAAGAAGATTTAGACTCAAAAGGGAGTTTGAAATTCCCGGGGAAAATAGGTTTATGCATTTCATATGCATACTGTGGGTAAATGTTAGGGTCCCACCCTAACCCCCTTATTTATGTAATAGGATCGAGTCATAGTTATAGTTAAGTAAAGAGTCAATAAAGCCCATATTAATAATTGTAAGTGGTCAACCCGCATTTAATGACAGGACCAGAGTTAGTTGCAAATGGGCCATGGTATTAGATATATGGTATTAATAAGAACCATGGTATTGCATGTATGAATCTTATATAAAGGATAGAGGCTACCTGCAAGGAGCATCATGTCTTATTTTGTAATCGAGCTCTACTCTATTGGAGGTTGCCCCCTCGAAGAGGCAAGTGAACATTGCTTCTGAATAATAAAAAACTTCTTGTTATTTCTCACTGTTCTATGTTCTGTGTATATTTCTTCACATATTTGGTGTTCTGGTATCATCTTGCAGGTTAAGAGCATAACAAGTGGTATCAGAGAACTTTCTAGGGCCGGTGGAATCTCCATTTTTTAGCAAAAAAAATTTGCCTAGAGACGTGTTCTGGCATCTTTAAACCATGGGATCTATCGTTGAGTGCATAAACCTACAGATTTGGGGAGGCATACACGCAGGAAATACAAGAGGTAGTCACACTTTTTGGACTTTCCTGTAACCCTTGTGGGTACTCATTCGAGTAGTAGTGCATTAGACAGAACCATGCACAGACTGTCTTCCAAGTACCCTATGGGTATATCAGAAGCCCCCTAGCTCCCTTGAAACCTCACCATAGATAAATCGTCGGTTGTCTTGCTGCTACAGTGCATTAAGAACAACACTCGAAGAGATTACTCACCCATACGATAGGGTAGTCGGGTTGTATGGCTAAGGGTATGGTTGATCCTCCATGGTTAGTGCCTCGAAAAATTTGGATGAGTACTACTGTCAGACCCTTATGTATATTGTGATCTATAGCACCTGACACTCCACAAGACCATAGTTCCGTTCTCTATCTCTAGATCACGCATAATATCTACCAAATCATACCTCACAAGTGGGGCTTTGTAGTAGTAATAGCAACCAGTCCCGCAGTTTAGATTTATCAGAACAACCATTCAGATCTCTCAGATCCATTAGATTGGCCATCCAAATCTGAGTAGTTGTGTGGGTTCCTATACTTGGGCATGATTTCCCCATGACTTTTAGCAGCATTGACATTTCAAGGATTCAACTATTGCAGTATTCCTAAGCAAGGAATAAAACTTCGTTAGGAGTTTAAAAAAAAAAGGGAGTCTGAGACCCCCTTGGCGCTTATTGTTGACTTAGCGAATAAGAATCAGGATGACGAGCTAAGTAAGGTGGTACCATTCAATTGTTAGTGCCAAAAAAATTTAGGTAGTCCCAAATTTCAAGTAAATTGGCTCGATGCATGGTACAAACTAGAAATCAAGCTATGGCGAATGAAATGATGGACACCCTTCAAGCATCCTTGAAAGGCATCCAAGGCCACCTAAAAAAAATAACTACACCACTCTCTATGGGCAAGGAGAAAGCCCGCGAGGAGGCATATATTGGCAATGAACACAGTGAGGGTGAGTCTACCCACTCTCTTCACCTCTGGAGAAACCACCAACAATCTCGTCCATGACCACCCAAGCTGGACATGCATAAATTTGATGGCTCTCACCTGACAGCATGGATAGCACAAATCGAGCAATATTTCAATCTCAATTACATCCAGGATAATGCCACTCAACTTAGTGTGGGGAGCATGTACTTGGACAATGAAAGATGGCAATGGTGGCAATGGCATCAACGTTGTTATGGAAGGCCATTGACTTGGGACACATTCAAAAAAGCTCTTATGGATCGCTTTGACTATGACTCTGCTATTTTGGGTCATCTCACTAAGCTCCGACAGACTAGAACAGTGGATGTATATATTACAGCATTTGAAGCCTTAGCTTTCCGCACTTATACACATAATGTTTCATTAGTGGTATTAAAGAGGCCATACATGCTCACGTCCAACTGCACCACCCTCCCTCATGGCTGGAGGCTTGCAGGACAGCTCGTGAAGTAGAATGTGCGTTAGCGGCCCATTCCAATCACACAAATTTCACCGCCATGGCTCACCCCGCACAGGCTCATAGCACTACCCAAACACTTAAGGTTCAAAAGGTTTCACCTGTAAAAATGGCGGAAAGAAGAAAGTAGGGATTATGTTACTATTATGATGAAAAATACTCCCTTGGGTATAAATGCAAGGAGCCCAAATTTTTTCAATTTGATGCTACTGATCATAGCTCATCAGAGGAAGCCCCACCACTTGAGGAACCAGAGGAGGAAGAAGTGGACAACTAGCAGGACAATGTGCCTGAAGAACCAGATATTTCACTACATGCTTTGGTAGGGATTTCTTTGCCTCAAACTCTCAAAATCAGAGGTTTTATTAAGCATTGCCCAATAGTAGTCTTGATTGATAGTGGAAGTACACATAATTTTATCCATCAAATAGTCGCAGAAGCAGTGGATTTTTTTGTACGAGAAGTTTCTAACTTCCAACTCCAAATTACTGATGGGGGAACATTGAAATGTGAAGGCCACTGTGAAAATTTCAAACTTCAAATGGGGGATTATCAGTTAAAGGCCCACATGTTTGCCTTACACATGGGAGGGTGCGACATTGTCCTAGGTGCTGAATGGCTTCACACACTTGGCCAAATCACAATGGACTTCTCGGAGTTATATATGAGCTTTAAACAGAACAACCACACACATACCCTCCGTGGACTCCAGGCGGGAACTCCCTCTATCATCAGCTCACATCGGATGGAAAAATTGTTAAAAAAGGGCCATCATGGAGTTATAGCTCAATTTAATGCCATCCAGGCCTTCAAACCCTATTCTCTTCTAATTCATCCTGAGATGTACCAGATCTTAAATAACCATCTTCCAGTGTTTGACAAGCCCCATGAGCTTCCACCCTCGAAAGGGGAACATGATCATAGTATCAGTTTGGTCCCAGGGGCCCAACCACCAAATTTGAACCCATATCGATATATGTTCACCCAAAAGAATGAAATATAAAAAATAATCAAGGAACTTTTAGAAGCAGGCGTCATTCGTCCCAGAATTAGTCCTTATTCATCACCGGTGGTCATGGTGCTCAAGAAATATGGGGAATGGCGTATGTTTCTAGACTTCAGGGTCGTCAATAAGTTGACAGTCACAAATAAATTTCCCATCCCATTTGTTGATGATTTGCTGGATGAACTAAATGGGGCTCAATTCTTCACTAAGCTTGATCTTCTCTCAGGCTACCACCAAATTCGCATGAAAGAAGTTGACATTCCAAAGACTGCTTTCAAAACTCATGAAGGCCATTATGAGTTCCTAGTCATGCCATTCAGTCTTTGTAATGCCCTATCTACTTTTCAGAGCCTTATGAACCACCTGCTCAAACCATATCTCAGAAAATTTGTCCTTGTTTTCTTCGATTGCATCCTCATCTACAGTTGCACTTGGGCCGCACATCTTTAGCATGTAGATCTCCTCTTGCAACTGCTCCATGAGCATAAATTATTTGTTAAGATGTCCAAGTGTTCTTTTGGCATGAAAGAAGTTGAGTATTTGGGCCACATTGTGGGCTGTGAAGGTGTTAGGGTGGACCCCAAAAATATCCAGGCAATGCAAGATTAGCCTCAACCTAAGACCTTGAAGATCCTGAGAGGATTTTTGGGTCTCATGGGCTACTATCGCAAATTTGTTCGCAATTGTGGTTGCATTGCGAGGTCCCTCACTCAACTCCTCAAGAAAAATTCATTCCTCTAGAATGATGAAGCACACCATGCCTTTATAGCTCTCAAAAATGCCATGTCTTCCACTCCAGTCTTAGCACTACCCGACTTCACCAAATCTTTTGTCATTGAATGTGATGCTTCAGGTATGGGTATTGGGGTGGTCTTAATGTAGGAAGGTTGACCCTTGGCCTTCACAAGCCAACAACTAAGTGGGAAGAATCTGGGACAATCTACCTATGAGAAGGAGATGATGGCCATCTTACATGCAGTAGATACCTAGCGACCTTACTTATTAGGGCGACGCTTCCAAATCTATACAGACCATCAAAGTCTTAAATATTTTTTGGAGCAACACCTATCCTCACCACAACAAAATAAATGGCTTGCCAAAATGCTAGGATATGATTATGAGATAATTTACAAGAAATGGCATGAAAATATTGTAGCAGATGCATTATCTTGCCAATTTGAGGAGGAAAGTAGCTTGCTCGCAATTTCCCCTCCCATTCAAAAATGGATTGAAGAGGCTCACAAGGAATGGTTTTCACATCCCTAGCTCTCCCAACTCATTACTCAGTTGCGGACGGATCCAAATTCCACCAAGGGTTACTCATGGCAGGATGAGATTCTTTGCTACAAGGACAGAGTTGTAATATCACCAACATCCACCCTCAAAAGCCACATTTTGGTGGAGTTGCACTCATCCCCCACTGCAGGACATTTAGGCTTTCAGAAGTCGTATGCTTGCACTCGAAGATCATTTTTTTGGACAGTCATGAAAAAGGACATTCTTATCTTTTTAGTGGAATGTAACGTCTATCAGCGCCACAAAGGAGAGACAGTCAAAGCACCAGGCACATTACAACCATTGCCTATCCCAGCATCATTATGGACAAAGGTTTCTATGTATTTCATGACAGGTCTTCCAAAGTCGGGAAACAAGTCAGTCATCATGGTGGTTGTGGACAGACTTTCTAAGTATGCTCATTTTTGCGCCCTACCCCACCCTTTTACACTGACTTTGGTCGCTCAATATTTCATGAATAAGATCTTTAAATTGCATGGCATGCCCACTTCCATTGTGTCTGATCGTGACCCGATCTTCACCTGTAATTTTTGGTAGCAACTCTTCAGGCTACAAGGTACCCAACTAAAACTCAGTACTTCCTATCATCCACAAATTGATGGTTAAACTGAAGCAGTCAAGAAATGTCCAGAAACCTACCTTAGGTGTTTCACTTCAGAAAAGCAACATCTCTAGGTACAGTGGTTACCTCTAGCTGAATGGTGGTATAACACCAACTATCATGCCACCACCAAAATGACTGCATATGAAGCAGTTTATGGTCAACTCCCTCCTTCCTCTACTTCTTATATCAAGGGGTGCTCAAAGGTACAAGCAGTGGATCAACTCCTACAGAACCGTATAACCATGCTCACCCATCTTAAAGAGAATCTTCATCAAGCTCAAAACCGCATGAAGCAACAGGTAGAACAACATCGCTCAGAACACCAATTTCAAGAAGGGGATCAGGTATTTTTGAGGTTGCAACCATATAAGCAAACATCACTCAAAGACAAGGGTTGTCAAAAACTATCTCCAAAATTCTACAGACTATATCAAGTACTTCAGTGCATTGAAGAAGTGGCCTACAAGCTAGCTTTGCCACCCACTGCCAAAATCCATCTAGTTTTCCATGTCTCATGCCTCAAGAAAGTGATTGGGAACAATTGCAGAATTCAAACTAGTCTACGTGAATTGCAAAAATAATTCAAAGTGTAAATAAAGAAGATTTGGTAAAGGAACTAGATAATACTGATTCACCCCCCCCCCCACTTAGTATTATTTTCAACAAGGAGTGGCAGAACTATTGAGCTCAGTCTATGATACTTGAAGGAAAAAAGAGGTTAGCTAAGAGATCTGGATTGATAGCCCTAGTTCGCTATCAAAGAAGGATATTTGTAGTGAGAGTTGGAGACCTACACTTGTGACGTAGAAAAACAGTGGTTTTACTATTATGCTCTTAACCTACAAGATGATACGAGAACACCAAATATGCGAAGAAATATACCCAGAACATAGAACAGTGAGAAATAACAGCAAGTATTTTATTATTCAGAAGCAATGTTCACTTGCCTGTTTGAGGGGGAAACCTCCAATAGAGCAGTGCTCAATTACAAAATAAGACACGATTCTCCTCGCAAGGAGTCTCTATCCTTTATATAGGATTCATACATGCAATACCATGGGGCAATACCATGGTTCTTATTAATACCATCTATCTAATACCATGGCCCATTTGCAACTAACTATGGTCCCATCATTAAATGCAGGTTAACCACATACAATTATTAATATGGGCTTTATTGACTCTTTACTTAACTATAACTATGACTCGATCCTATTACATAAATAAGGGGGTTAGGGTGGGACCCTAACATGCCCTCCCCCATAAGAATAACCTTGTCCTCAAGGCTGAAGTTGTGAAAACTGTTGAACAATAGTGGTTGGTTCCGAGGTTGCATCTTCTGGAGAGGTGTCTTTCCACTTGACGAGGACTTCCTTGATCATACAGCCATGCAGGTGTTGTTCTCGTGTGTCCAGGACCTTCCTTCAAGCGATCAAGCTTTTTTAGAAGGACATGCTCTGATACCAATTGTTGAAAATAATATTGAGAGGGGGGGGTGAATCAGTATTATCTAGTTCTTTTACCAAATCTTCTTTATTTACACTTTCAATTATTTTTGCATATCAGTACCATAAAATAATGAGCATGAACAAGAAAAACAGATTGTCACATCAAAGAACACTAGATATAAGGTGGAAACCCAATGCAGGTGAAAACCACCTGCTGCAATATGTCTCTATCTTTTTTCAAATTAGAAACTCCTTTTACAATGATCTTGTACTGGTGCAGTCCTTTACCACTACACAGGCTGCAACCTGCAGAGAGCTACAACTCTCTCTCGTTTTCCAGTCTCTCCTGGAAGGGAGCTACAACCCCCTACTTCTTTTTCTTTCAACGACCACTTTTCATAAATTTTCAAACTGGATCCATAAACATCAAATGATCATCAGGTACATGTAGATTTCACAGTCAATAGTAGTAACCAGATCAACAAAACATAACTAAACCTAGAACACCTTATCAACAGAAAAATTCAGTCAACAGATAATCATGAGACAGATACACAACTTTCCCTTCTTTGGCCTGCGTCGCTACGCACTTCACACTCTGCTTCTCTGCGTATACCCGCAGATTTCCTTCTGCTGCACTGCGTGACCACGCACTGCTTCTTCTACTGTTTTGTGTACAGTATGCACCCAAATGCACTATCGCGCCGCATACTACCACAATAGGCACGCAACTAGAAAGACTATCACGCCGCGTACTGCCACAGTAGGCACGCACCCAGAAAGACTATCGCGTCGCGTATGTTTACTGTGCGTACGCACCTGAACCACTGCTGCTCTGCGTACCCACGCAGTTCGCCTTTTTCTGCACTGCGTACCCACGCAGAGGCACCGTTAAACACCTGCGTACTTCAGATTAGGGCCGAATTTGCAGATCACCAAAATGCTACAGTTAGACGGATGCCCAGATCTGATCAAGCACTCGAGAGATCACCCTTCATAGATTCGCTTTCCACTTTCCTTTCATATAGATCAAGCTTTTGAAACAATAAGCCAATATTTCAGATCTTAAGATATTCAACCCAAAAGCATACCCAAGCCAAATGATCTCCTTTGCTTTATATAGGCAAGCTCTTCCTCAAATCATGGATCAATACCACGGGCCAAAACCATAATAACACAATACCGTCGGCTAAATACCAAGGGTTAAACATAAGAAACCCACGTGTGCGCGCTTTACTGCCTTGAAGTGTGTGCACTGGGGGTACGCACCTCATGAATGGGTAACCTGCGTATCTGGATGTGGTCCTTGCAGGGCGTACCTGCGGGTACGCATCTTCTGAACGTTCTCCTGCGTACTTCTTAATTCTCATCATCATATTGAGAGCCATGCCATGGGTGTTGCCATCAAGTACAACATCTGTAACATATAACCATACTAGAAACATAATGCCAACAGGACAACCTTGTGACTCTAACATACTTCCACGCTCGCAATTCACAAAATTTTACAACAAAATTCGATCAAAACTTAGGCTTTGAGCCCCAAAACATGCCTTGGATCAGATCTTGCAAGGAGGAACTTGCAAGGGAATTTGAAATGAAGGACATGGGTCTCATTCACTGCTTCCTTGGGTTGGAAGTATGGCAAGGTGATGGGGAACTATTTGTCTCTCAAGGAAAGTATTCAAATGAGATACTACAAAATTTATGCATGGAGATTTGCAAACCCATGGAGACACCTCTAGCAACCAACTAAAGGAAGGAGGATGCCACTTTAGGTGAGGAAGTGGATGTTACCATTTGTTGGTAGCTATTGGGTTCACTAATGTATCTTATGAACATATAACCAGATATGTGATTTGCAGAAAACTAGCTGAGCCAAGCTATGGTTAGGCTAACAAAATTATTTTGGAAGGAAACTAAGCATGTCTTATGGTACCTCAAAGGCACTACCCAATTTGGACTATGGTACAAATAGACAGAGGGAGTGAATTTGTGTGGCTTCATAGATGCAGATTGGGTGGGGAGTCCATCAGAACAAAAGAGTACATCAGGTGGAATTTTTAGTGTTGGTTCTACAACAGTTTCCTGGTACAATAGGACGTAAAGATCTATGGCACTCAGCTTGGTAGAACCAAAATACACAGTTGCACGTCAAGAAATAGGTGAGGCAATATGGATGAGAAATATACTTATTGGACTGTTTGGTTAGATGATGGATAAAACTATGATCTAATGTGATAATCAGAGTTGCATCAAGACCTCTAAGGATCCTATATGTCACGATTGATCCATTTGATGGACTATGTGTAGAGGAGAATAATGTTTATATAATACATTCTGACAGAGGAAGAAGATGCTAACATTTTGACAAAGTCCTTGTCAAGAGGGACATTCGAGTTCCACAAGTGTAGGATAGGGGTGGTTGATAATCCCTTTCTTACTGAGAGGGAGTGTTGAAAAATGTAGTAAGAAATTCTCCATTTGATTTTGCCTTGATTAAATTGAGAAAAATTGAATTTCCACATCAACGGACAACTTGGATGCAACTAAATTGTGTAACCCAGTTTACTTAGTAAATTAGAGTTGAATGATTTATAGTTCAGTTAAGCATTTGTGATTGCTAATTTGTAGAAAACAAAATCATCTATCTCAAGTTGTTTTCAGTTAAACTAGTTCCAACTATTGGAGGAACTAGTAGAAGGTCAGTTCTACAGTGGGAATTCATTCAAACTCAGTGATCATCTAGTTAACTAATCCATCAATGAAAAATATCTATTGCATGCAAATAATTCTAGTTCCCCATTTTTGTTGGAGATTCCAAGGCAGCGTAACATCAGTTGTAGACTAGTCTTGAGTGTACATGTGTTGCATGATGTTAGATGATCAACCTTGGGAATTGCACAATCCATTTTGGAGAAATTCCTAAATAATAGGGGCCTAATTTCTCAAGGATTTGCATAAGGAAATAAGGTCTCAAGCAGAGGCATAAATTGACTAAGTTTAGGTCAGAGCTTCTCAGTGAGCAGAGAGATAGGTTATTCACTTGCATGTTGTGCTGAGTTAAGAAAATCAATTGTAATACATCTCTATTCATCATATTAAAGAAAGAAGACAAGGGGTTTTTATAAAATTTCTTTCCCCTAGAAAAAATACCATATGCATCTGTGTCATCTATTATTGCATGTTTGTGATTGAAGTTCTAAATTTTGAATTCAAATCTGCAAAGAAGTAGAGTAGGTTTATATCTTGTGATTTTGATTAAAAATTCATGAGTAATTGCAAATCTACACCATAATATCTACAAATTTTGGTAGTGTGCCTCAGTCCATGATTAATAGTTTCATGTAAATATTTCAGCACATGTTTAGCAACAACCCAATATACATGTCCATGCTCTATCTGGCTCAATGAACATGTTGCAAGGAAAAGATCCATTTGGATGTATGTTTATCATGGGATCGATCAAATCTGAATTTGAACAAAAGTCTCTCTCAACTGCTTTAGTATAATCCATCATGCCAAGTTTCAGACAACAAACTTCCCTTAAGGAAATCCTCATCATCTCTTTGTTATACTTCTAATCTCAAGTAGTTGACCATATGGGCTAAGAGGTTAACTCCCTCTGCGTCTGAACACCTAGATGATCTGATCCTGTCAAAAAATAAAGTATTATCATATATGAAACCAAATATTAAAGACATACCTTTAGTCATAAAGAGTGATTGGAGTCTGCATCAGATGTTTATCAATCTAAGCATTCCAACTCCGAAGGACCTACTAGAGTCCATCTAGGAATTTATTTAATTTGAAATTGTGAGTCTCTTCTTATGTGCCTCAAAGACTTGAGGTAGCTCCAAGTACACTTATTGCTTAAGTACATCATGAAGGAAACAAACTTTACATACATATGATAATAGTGCATTCGATAATGGGAACCAAGATCTCATAAGAGACCTCTCTTGTTGAGAGCATATTCTTTATTCCCGTTTAATATCACGGAAGCATCTGACATTGTAGCATATTTGTCATTATGATAGTCCTTGTATAAAGGGAATCAAACTCTCATCTTCTCCATATCTCAAAACGTCTCATTTGATTGTTACATGGCAATGTACAGCCTCTGAATAGGAAGCCTCTTTAATCATAGATATTACCTTGAGGGAAGAGATCCTTCCTCCAAGGTCTAGGCTCTTAACCATTGCCATTTTGTTCAAATAATGGCTCTACATCCTTCTCAATATCGATATAGAGGACTTGTTCCTCATATTCATCAAATGTACTTGTAGACCTGTTATCACTCCAAGAAACTCTCCTAGGTTACAGCTCGGAGATGCCTGGTAACATATAATCTTCAATATTGTTCTCTGAACTATTGGAATACATGATGGTTTGGATCAAGACAGATAACCATTTCAACTATGTTTTAACTTAGGACATGCATGAACACCCTCAACTTACAAGGCTTTAGACCACTAATGCTCAATAGTTTGTAGATTCAATGAATGGATGGAGAATACTGACTACACCAGTAGATTCCATACATAAACATAAATGAATGGCTAGCTACAAGCAACAAAAGAGAATACTGACTATACCGGTAGATGCATATATGACCACATATGAATGGCTAGCTACAAGTGGTGCAGAAGCTATAATTCATCAAAGCAGAGATAAGATGACAGTTATTTGTCCTTAGACACAAAAGAAAACATGAAAAAACTGTTCAAATGCAAGCATAGAACAGAAGAGAAAATGGAATATTGAACATATAACAACAAAAGAATCTTGTATTACTAATGAATGAAGATGAGACACTTGAGTAGCAAAGTCTCTACAGTATCTAGAAGCTTGAACCCGTATTACATTTTACTTTTAGCTATTTATAGCCTATTTACAATGCTCCTGAGCTCTAAGAGGCTCAGAGTCTTAATCTTGTCTCATATGTTCCTTAATTTTTTGATTCCCTCTATGGGCAAGCATGGATCAGAGGTTTTCTCCTTCTGACAAAAAAGTAACTGCATTTAGATATTTTGGTTGCACTAGCAGGACTGTTGATGCTCCATGATCAGTTGTTGTTGTGGCTGTGTTGCACTGTCTATTCTCAGCCTCTATGTCAGTTTGGGGAGGAGCTACGCATGTTGTGGCTCTTTCTATTCCTCTTCCAGCCTTTGTCCCTGTCTCCTAGCCTCTGCTAGATAATGGAAAGGGCCTTCGGGCCTGTGTAATCCCTTAAACATTTATAAATGATTATTTTTCTGTTATATACAGAAAACACTGCATATGGAAAAAAAACCCGCCTTCTCTGTGTATTTTGGACTTCAAAAGTCCTCAAAAATAGTTTATTAATCTCTCAGGTCTACCATTGGGGTTATCGCAAGTTGCATTCGGCCCGCTCCCTTTGTATTTCATTAAACCACGAAAATACATAAAAACTGCAAAAAACATTGAAAATGGGCCTTCCGCAGACTTCAAATTTTATGTATTTCACTTCCCAGAACCTTTCAGGTCCTGGCTTCATCGCAATCGGCACTGCTCTATTTCCCGTTGTATTTCGTTACATAACGAAATACATGAAAATTCATTGAATAATCGCTTTGGTGCGAACCTGAAAGATTATACATTTTGGTTTTGAAACCCATCGGGTTCGCAAAATCGGGTCGCGCGCACACACACACACACACATATATATATATGCAAAGGCCCTTCCCCATTGTTCTGCCGATAGCGATCCACCAATGCGATGTGGGTCGTTGATCTGCGCGTGTGATCGACAGTCCACGTTGAATGGGTGATCGTAATTGCTCATTCCACACAACCTGCGTCGATTCCTACGCTGATATTTCCACTAATGCGACCCGCCGATAGTGATCATTGGTGATTGCTGATCGACGGTGTCCAGCGCCGATTGCCACTGCCTATGATCACTGATTTGCGATTAGCCGCTTAGATCTGGGTTGTTGATCGGCCAGATCTAACAATAGCTATGCGTTCTTTTGTTTTAAGCCTGCGACAAAGGTTTTTCACTGTTTTTCTTTGGTTTTTTCCTCCCGAAAGTGTATTTTTTCCCTTCCAAGGGCTCTTGGCACGCTACGATTTTGACTTTGAATGATCCTTAAGAGGATTTTGAAGACTTTTGGGGCATACTTGGATCTCTTGGCATGATTTTAAGCGAACTTTGGAGACTTTTGGAGTGCTTTGGGTCCATTTTTGGGCCAAACGCCTCCAAGGCTAACAAGACCCAAAAATCAGAGCAAGAGAAATAATAGCAAATTAGATAAACATAATGAAGGTGTACATGCTGATGAGACATGACTATATTTCTTCTCTAGATATGAGAGTAGATTCTTTATTATCCTGAACCAACTCCCTCTTGGAGCTTACTTTTCCTACACTAATTTTCATCATGATAATCCTCAGGGTATTCTTTCCTTGATCACATCCTCATCCAAGAAGATAGTGAGAGAATCATTCAAATATTCATGCATGAAGAATAAAAATAGACTAAAATGATAAATCTACAAGAACAATACTGCAAAGAAATAACATAAGACTTTGAAAGTACTTATCTTTTATAAGTATTGTAGGAAGTTACCAACGCCTTCTTGATCATATCTCCATGAGTCACCATGGTCCATCAACCATATGACAATGTCATCTTCAGAAGAAATGCGTCCTCTTGAGCACCAGTTGTATTCTCATTCCATATCCTTTCAAGTCTGGCTATCGATGAATGGATTTGCATTATACCATCTCCTTATTGGAGCCTATCCCATCTAGGGTTTCTCTAAACTTTTCATAGGTACTTGAATAACGCAATGGCTTCTCACTGATTACAAAAATTTTGATTCACACTAGGGTTCCTATGCTTATATAATCTTGGCCATATCCACGGTCACTTCAAGGGTTTCTCCCAAACCCTTAACCGTCATTTATAAGAACGAAGTCTCCCTAGGGTTTCCTTCAGACCCTAGCATTATTTTAGGTCTCTTCCATCTTCATCGCTTTCACTCTGCTTTGATCATGAACTTCATCACAGGTGTCTTCACGTGGGTGACCTTAATGACTTTTCTTCATCCCATCTATGATACCATGTTAATTTTTAGGGCTAGATTGTTCTTTGTTGTAGATAATTGTGTTTTCAAACTTTTCATCATTTACATATTAGATCCACCTCATAACATCTGTAGAAATTATGTAGAGAGAATAATAACATCAACAAAGCAGTGGAACTATAAAGAACACTAGAAGAAAAACATGCACAATAGAGACACCAAGATTTTGGTTAGAGACTAGGGCAAAACCCCACAAGGGAGAAAATCCAAATAGATTATTCTTCTATTAGATATTCACCAATTGTTTAGCTAAGATACAAAGTATAATGAGTGAGATACAACAGTCACATCAGACCTCCTTTATACAAATGTTTATTCTTTGGAAATACTACTATAACACTACAATTTTTTATTGTCCATTGATTTTACCATATAAAGTATCAAAGATTATACATATCTTGTCATTTAAGAGAATTTTTTTTGTTAGATTAAAAGATAGGAGATTTGAATATTGAATCTCATAATTTACATAGTACTTCCATGGTCCATTAAATTACTCCATACACTTCCATTAAAAAGTATATCTATATATATATATTCTCTCTTTTTCTTATTTTCCAATTATTTTACACATTTTTTTAATGTTAATTTAAAAAATAAAAATATTTGCTTCAAACATATCTAGTATTATCTACCTTACCATAAATAGATTTTGCATATATCTTACACCACCAAAAGCAAATTGAGAATGGAAAGTTTCATAAAGATTTTGCATGTATATTATACTACCAAAAAAAGGTGAGTGAAAATTTTTATAAATCACATAATAATATTATGCAAAGTGGATTCTGCCTATATATTCCAAATTATCATAATGTATCTTACACAACCAAAAGCAAGATGAGGATGGAAAGTTTCATAAAAATTTTGTAGGTATATTATACAACCATAAAAGGTGAGAGTGAAAAGTTTCACCAATCATATCAGAGTGGATTCTGCCTATATATTCCACACACCAAAAGCAAGCTGAGAGTGGAAATTTTCTTTTTCTTTTCCTTTCAAAACCAGCAAAATACTTTTCTTTCCTCCGAAAAATTTGGATAAGGCCGACCGAAAAATTTGGCCCCTCTCCGCGTTGAACTCCACTTCCGAAAATTGTTAAACATGTAAGAAAAGCGGGACCACGTAAAAATCGTTGAAAACGATGTTCCGAAATTCTGGGCTCGGCTTTCACCAACCTCCACCCCTCGTTGTTTGACTGCTCCAGCGCTTTCGCCTTAGTAATGCTTGCATATCTATACGTGTCACAGCAGCGCGCGAAAAGAACGGTCATCATGAAATCTCAACGAAGCCCACAGCGTTTACATTTTTGATATCTGAGAAAGTAGTGTTATAAATACCCCCGGGTTCTCAGCGACAACGCAATTCGCATTTGGCTCCACTTCTGAGATTCATTGCGCTCGAATCCTGAAGTTCATTGTGCGAAATTTGAATCGTGAAGTGAATTATTTGTTTGTTGAATTAAAGTGAAAATGGCGCCCCAAGGAATCACAGGCGAAGTGAAATTCTGTGCGGGAAATGGCAGAGTGTCGTCTTTGCACGATCCACTGAATTGGGAAGCCGCAGCCGAGTCCATGAAGGGATCTCACTTTGATGAAGTGAAACGAATGGTGGAGGAGTTTCGTGCCCCGGTCGTGAGACTCCAGGGATCCGGTCTCACGATTGCCCAAGTGGCAGCCGTCGCCAGGAGAATGGGGTCCGTGAGAGTCGAACTCGAGACCGGCGCGAAGGCTCGCGTTGATGAGAGCAGTAATTGGGTGATGGACAGTATGGCGAACGGGACGGACAGCTATGGCGTTACTACGGGGTTCGGCGCCACGTCGCATAGGCGTACGCGCCAGGGTGAGGCGCTGCAGAAGGAGCTGATTCGGTTCCTCAATGCTGGGATATTCGGGGCCTGCGGTGATTCGAACTCACTACCTCGAGATACGACGAGGGCGGCGATGCTGGTGCGGGCGAATACGTTGCTGCAAGGCTACTCGGGGATCCGCTGGGGGATTCTAGAAGCCATGAGTGGCTTATTGAATGCTGGAATTACGCCCAGGCTGCCATTGCGAGGTACCATAACGGCGTCCGGGGACCTAGTGCCGTTGTCGTACATAGCGGGTCTGTTGACGGGGCGGTCGAATGCGAGAGCCGTGACTGCCAACGGGACGGAGCTCGGAGCGGCCGAGGCGCTAGCCGCAGCCGGGGTGGAGAATGGGCCGTTTGAGCTACGGCCGAAGGAAGGACTAGCGCTTGTCAACGGGACGGCCGTCGGGTCGGCTCTGGCGGCTACGGTGCTCTTCGATGCCAACGTGGTCGCGCTTCTGTCGGAGGTGCTGTCGGCAATGTTCTGCGAAGTCATGCAAGGCAATCCGGAGTTCACTGATCATCTCACACACCGGCTCAAGCACCACCCGGGTCAGATCGAGGCGGCTGCGATCATGGAGCACCTCCTAGAAGGCAGCTCATACATGAAGGCTGCCGCAGCCAAGCACCACGAGGCAGACGCGTTGTCAAAGCCCAAGCAGGATCGCTACGCTCTGCGCACCGCCCCTCAGTGGCTCGGTCCGCAGATCGAGGTGATACGTGCGTCGACTCACATGGTGCAGCGTGAGATCAACTCCGTCAACGACAATCCCCTCATAGACGCCGCCCGCAACAAGGCGCTCCACGGTGGCAACTTCCAGGGGACACCCGTAGGCGTCGCCATGGACAACGCACGCCTGGCTCTCGCTGCGGTGGGAAAGCTCATGTTTGCACAGATGTCGGAGCTCGTCAATGATTTCTACAACAACGGTCTCCCATCGAATCTCAGCGGTGGCCCCGACCCCAGCCTGGACTACGGTTTCAAGGGTGCCGAGATCGCCATGGCCGCGTATACCTCAGAGCTCCAATTCCTTGCCAATCCGGTGACAACACACGTCCAGAGCGCCGAACAACACAACCAGGACGTCAATTCCCTCGGCCTCATCTCAGCTCGCATGACGGCCCAGGCGGTCGAGATCCTGAAGCTCATGACCTCGACGTACCTCGTGGCTCTCTGCCAGGCCATTGACCTACGACACCTGGAAGAAAATCTGCAGGGCGCAGTCCGGCAAGCTGTAGGACAAACCTGCAAGAAGACCCTTGTTGTGGGATCTCGAGGAGAGCTCCTCAATTCTCGCTTTTGCGAGAAGGACCTCCTCAGGGTCGTCGATCGGGAAGCTGTCTACTCCTACATCGACAACCCCTGCAGCGCTACCTCCGTCCTCACCACGAAGCTCCGCCAAGTGCTTTTAGAACACGCGCTCGAAAATAAAACCGACAACGATGCTTCAATCCTTGCCAGAATCCCGGAATTCGAAGAGGAGCTCAAAGCGCAAATCGTTGCCGAGGTTCAAGAGAGGAGGGCCGCCTGCGAAAAGGGTACCGCCCCCGTTCCCAACAGAATCAAAGACTGCCGCTCTTATCCGCTGTACGAGTTCGTGAGAGTGGAGCTGGGTACTTCGTTGCTGGTGGGCACCAATAGCCATTCTCCCGGCGAGGACTTCGACAAGGTGTTCGTTGCTATCAACGAAGGCAAGACGGTGGAACCGTTGTTCAAGTGCCTGGAGAAATGGAATGGCGCCCCCATTCCCATTTGAAATTTGAATAGAAGTAACCGCAACCCCAAGTCAAGTGAATGTTGCGGAACTTGGAAGCGTATAATACATTATTGCAACGTTGTTTTGGGCTACTCTTATTTCCTACTTCGCTGCCTGCGTTGGGCTATAGTGATTTCCTACTTCGAAGGAACGCTGATT